>MU699739.1:9824-75731 GCA_026770625.1 Nicotiana glauca | reverse complement strand
GGTGACTTGGGACACCATAAATCTCCCAAGTGGCGACTCTGAATTAAATAAATAAATCCCGTTTCGATTGTCCTTTAATTGGAAAAACTCCCTTGCGCCCTCGCGGGTAGCGGAAAAAGGAGGTGTGACACCATAAACTCCAAGATCCAGCATCCAGCTAAATTTTATCAATTGTTAAAAAATAACGTAAACCTATTTGCTTTTCCCCATGCAGACATACCAGGTATCCCAAAGGAGATAGCAACTCACAAGTTGAATGACGACCCATTTTACCCCAGTAAGGCAAATCAAACGAAAGTTCAACTCCTTAATAAGTGATGCGGTTCGTGAAGAGGTCGAGAAATTGTAAGTGAATGGTTATATCAGAGAATTCCAAGTACACTCAGCTGGTCGCCAATGTAGTCATGGTGAAAAAGAAGAATGGTAAGTGGAGAATGTGCGTGGACTTCAGAGATCTGAACAAAGCCTGCCTAAAAGACTCATTCCCGCTACCCCACATCGATCAACTCATCGATGCCATAGCCGGGCACGAACTACTGAGCTTCTTGGACGCCTACTCGGGCTACAACTTAATCCTCATAGAAGAGGAGGACCAGGAAACAACCACCTTCATCACCCATCAGGGAACGTACTGCTACAGAGTTATGCTATTAGGGTTAAAAAATGCGGGGTCAACGTACCAGAGCCTGGTGACCAAAATGTTCAAAGATCAACTCGGCAAAAGACCATGAAAGTATATATAGACGACATGTTGGTCAAGTTAAAGAAAAAGGAGGACCATATCAGCTACCTGAGGGAAGCATTCGACATACTCAGAAGCTACGGCATGCAATTAAACCCCAAAAAATGTGCTTTCGGCGTGAAATCTAGAAAATTCGTCGGCTTCTGGTATCACAAAGAGGCATCGAAGTCAATCCCGACCAAATCAAGGCCATAGAAAGAATCCTAGAAAATCAAACCAGCAAGAAACAAGTGCAAAAGCTGACCGGCCGGATAGCCGCCCTGTCGAAATTCATCTCGCGGTCCTCCGATAGAGCCACAAATTTTTTGGCATAGTCAACAAGGATAACGGACTCCAATGAAATTAAGAATGCATCATCGCCTTAAAAGAACTAAAGACCTACTTTTCTTCACCATCGTTGCTCGCTAAGGCAAAGCCCGGAGAGCGCCTCCTCGTCTACCTGGCCGTGTCCGACGTTGCAGTAAGTGTTGTCCTGGTATGAGAAAATAAAGGTACACAGTCTCCGATATATTACATTAGCAAAATTTTGGTCGACGCTGAAACACAGTACCCCCACCTCGAGAAGTTGGCTCTGGCCCTAGTCGTAGCTTCATGGAAGCTTAGACCTTATTTCCAATGCCACCCCATCTCGGTGGTCACAACTTTCCCTTTAAGGAGTATCTTGCACAAACCCTAATTATCGGGTAGATTGGCTAAATGGGCCATAGAGCTGAGCAAGCACGATATAACCTATCAACCGCGAACAACGATAAACTCGCAAGTTCTTACCGACTTTGTCACCGACTTCAGTGCAAAGATAATTTCCAAAGTCGAAAGGGAAACCTCCACTACTTCTGCCAAAGTACAAGACTAATAGGTTTTGTACACCGATGGCGCTTCTAACACATCAGGATCTGGACTGGGACTCGTGCTCGAGATCCCAACAGGCAAAATGGTTCGCCAATCCATACGATGCCCTGATATGAATAACAACGAGGCCAAGTATGAGGCCGTGATTGCAATGTTAAAGTTAGCACTCAGGTACGAGTACCGCAATTCATCCTTTGATGCGACTCATAACTCGTAGTCAATCAGGTCACAGAGACTTTCCAAATTAAGGAGCAACGGCTACAGAAAATATCAGGCCAAAATTTGCAAAACTAATACCCGAGTTCGACGAACGCCAACTCGAGCAAATACCCTAAGTGCAGAACATCGAAGCGGACGGCCTCGCCAAACTGGCGGCGACCACCAAAAGCATAATCGGAGAGGGGGCATGGTCACTATCCTCCATTCATCACTAGACCAAATCGAGGTACGATCTATAAACCTAACTTGGGCGTGGCGCAATTGTATTATCTCATACTTGCAGAATGGAGTGCTCTCACCCGACAAAAAAGAAGCCAAATAGCTTCGAATGCAGTCGGCCAGGTACAACATCGTTGATAACAACTTGTACAAAAGAATATTTTGTGGTCCCCTAGTGAAGTGCTTAGGACCAAATCAAACATGGCACATCCTTGAAGAAGTACACGAGGGCCACTACGGAGCTCACACTGGCAACCGAGCTCCCATCCGATTCCTCATACGAGCTAGCTACTATTGGCCCACGATGAAAAAGGAAGTCGCCGACTTCGTCAAAAGGTGCGAGCAATGCTAAAGATACGCCCCCATAATTCACCAAGTGGGCGAACACCTTCATTCAGTCCCCTCGCCCTGGCCTTTCATCAAATGAGGAATGGACATCGTCGGACCCCTCCTAGCGGGACGAGGTAATGTACGATTTCCTTTAGTTTTAACTAACTATTTATCCAAGTGGGTAGAAGTAGGTGCATTCACCCGAATACGCGAGCAAGAAGTAATCACGTTCATATTGAGAAACATCATATGCCGATTTGGAATCCGTAAAGAAATTAGCTGCGACAATAGTCCCCAATTCATTGGAAAAAAGACCGTCGAGTACTTCGAAAAATGGCACATCAAAAGAATACTCTCCATGCCATATCATCCTAAAGGCAACGGTCATGCAGAATCCTCAAACAAAACAACTTTGAACATCATGAAAAAGAAGCTTGAGAATGCCAAGGGACTGTGGCTGGAACTATTGCCGGAACTGCTATGGGCATACCGCACTACGCCAAAAATATGCACAGAAGAAGCACCATATTCACTAGTCTATGGGACTGATGCAGTAATATTGGTCAAAGTCGGGGAACCAAGCCTAAGGTATTCAAATGAGAGTGGGCCAAGCAACGATGAAAATAGAAGGCAAGACCTCGACGAGGCCGAAAAGAGCGGAAAGACATGGCCTACATAAGAATGATAACTCAAAAACAATAGGCACAGCGATACTACAACAAAAAAGCAAAAATCAGGCCACCCAAAGTCAAGGACTAATTACTCAAAGCCAAAACACAAGCGAGCAAAGACCCACGAGAAGGCAAACTAGGAACCAATTGGGATGGCCCATACAAAATCATGGCGGCAGTAAGCAAAGGGTTATTCCAGCTGGAAACAATAGAAGGAAAATTACTATCAAACAAACATCGCCCACCTCAAATACTTCAATTTCTAAGGATAGACATCCCCCGAGTCGTATTCTTTTTTCCCTTACCGGAGTTTTGTCCTAGTTGGGTTTTCGCGAGGAGATTTTTAAGGAGGCGACGAAGGGAGCGTCTCGAAGTTTTAGGTAGAAGTTCATCGCTTGACCAATTATACTTTTCCAGGTCGACCAATGAAGGGACTAGATGGACTGGGACTTCTGGAACTTCTCCAATGTATGCATGAACAGAGCAAAAACATGTAAACTTCTCCAATGAATGTATGAACAAAGCGAAATACGGAAACACATGGTTTTTTTATCTCCTCCAAGTTCATACATTACGTCAAGTTAAGAGTCAAACATTCAACCTCGCTCGAATCGACTCACATTTGACCTCGCTCGAATTTATTTACATTCGACCTCGTTCGAATCACTTGAGTCAAACATTCAAACTCGCTCGAATTGACTCACGTTCAACCTAGCTCCAATTTAATTATATTCGACCTCGTTCAAATCACTCGAGTCAAATATTGGACCTCGCTCGAATCGACTCATGACCTCGCTCGAATTTATTTACATTCGACCTTGTTCAAATCACTTAAAAAGTCAAACATTCGACCTCTCTCGAATCGACTAACATTCAACCTCGCTCGAATTTTTTTACATCCGACCTCATTTGAATCACTCAAGAGTCAAACAGTCGACCTCACTCAAATCAACTCACATTCGACCTCGTTCCAACTATTTAAAAGTCGACTTCGTTCGAATTCATTAACATTCGACTTTGTTCTAATTATTCAACATTCAACTTCGTTCGAATTCATCATCATTCGACTTCATTTGAATTTATTAACATCTAACCTTGTTCTAATCAACAAGTGTTCGACCTCGCCCAAATTAATTAACATTCGACCTCGCTCGAATTAACTAAGTCAGGAACTCTTACAAAAAAAAAAGCTTGCAAAGAAAAGCGAAAAGAGCCAAGAACATACAGTAGAATGTCAATAGTCATTCCAAAATATAATGTATCTTACAAGGGGCCAAAAAGACCCCCTCCAAAATAAAAGATAAGAGAAAGAAAGAAAAGAGCAAAAAACTAAGTACAAGATCACACTGCATCATCTCCTCCTGCGCCATCGCCACCTTCACCGCCTGGTCATGTAGCACCATCTCCACCTCTTATCATCGTACCAATGATCGGATACAAGCCCATCCCAGTCCTCTTCATCATCGTCTTTCCACGGCGTGGCGGGGTCATAACCACAGGCAAGCCTGGCATCACGTGCCTTAACACGGGCATCTTTGAAGTCGGTCTCAGGAACTATACCTGCTGCCATCAAGCTCCTATACATGTCTAGCTTTGCCTCATCATTGATCCACATCTTGTACAAATCACGAGGAACGTCGGAGAAAGCAAAGCACGAGAGGAAGAAGGTTGAAAGAACAACTGTGCCTTCTCATCTTCAAGGGCGGTGACTTGCTCACTTAGGCTCAAAACTTATTTCTCAAGCCCACCAATTCTCTCATCAAACCGATTCTCCCTCAGCATGGCCGTTTCCTCTTTGGTTGTACATTCAAACCTAAGGACGCACGCTCTCTAACGCCTCCACCTATGCAGCAGTCGCTACCCTAGCCTCCTCGGCTCTCACCAACTCATCTACCTTCTTAGTCAACTCACTACTCAGGCCGACAACTCTATATGAGCTTTGGTCAAGCTCAGTTCGCAAGGTTGCCACTTGCGCTTGAAGGTCGACGCACTCGACCACGACCCCCTTGCTCACCTCACGCTCGTCGTCCTTAGACTTGAGCAGCCCCTCGTGCTCACTGCATCTACCAATAGTTTGCACAAGCTCCTCATCATTCTGACCTAATTCATCACTAAGGGCCTTGAAATTACCACCTACTCTAAATCGGGCACGCATCTCACGGTACTTGTCACGATAATGGATGTACTTTGAAACAATCTTCTGGATAACAACCTCCCGCCTCTCTTCTTGGTGGGCACTCTCGATCTCCAGAATGAAAGTCTAAAAAAAGAGAATAAGAAGAAAAATAGGAAAGTTAAAAAGAGGAAAAAGATGCAAACTGCAGAAATGACAAAACAAAGTCACCCTCAAAGCCATCCCAGATATGCCCAGTGACAGGTCGGAATCTCGAAGTTCCTGAAGGGTCCTATTCTCAGCAGCAAAACAAATAGGGGCAAATGAGGGGACCATACTCACCGTATCCTCCAACAAATCACAGTCCAAAGGGATTAAGATGGAGCGAGAAGTTCCATCCGTTCTCACCTCCACCCGAGCAAGCCCTTCATCAAATATCCTCGCTCCCTCGGGGTCGACATTAGAGCCAGATTTGTAATCATCTATGATCACACTCTTCTCCCTTTCCTTAGTTGAAGAAGGAAAGTTGGCCTATCGTGACGTCAACAGATCACTCCTCGGCATTGTCATAACTGCTTCTGGTCACTCCCATTCTTCCACGGAGGTGATCTCCTCGTCCGAAGGAGGCACGATATCTACATCCGAGGCAGTACCACCCTTTAGCTCGGCCATGTTCAACTCAGGTTCGCCCCCCACTGGCTCCTCTTCAATCACTATTCCATCAACCTCTATGATTCACCTTTTCAGCGGAGCCTCTTCGTCTTCGCCCTGATCCGACTCATTGACCAAGTGAAATTCTATAGAAGTCGGAACTTCCATTACCGAGGTAGCAGTCTGGCGACTAGGACTGTGCGAGGGCGGGATCTAAGGAATAATCGCAGTCGGAGCAGGCTCACTTACCGCCACAGCGATTACGAGCCTAGCCAAAATACTCGATTGGGGAAAAGCAGGCGAAGGAGTGCTCGACCTCCTTGAAGCCCTCTGACCTACCAATGAGGAAAGATAAATAAAGAACAGGACAAAAAGGACGATACAAAGGTCAAAACTATTAAAGTCAGAGTAAGGTGACTCACCGGCCGCAGGCCTACGCCCAAACTTTTCGTTAAATTACGACCACTTGCAAATCCCCACCGTGTGAGGAAATATCTGACTCACCCAGTCACGAATGTCATCAACTGGTGAAGGATAATCCCTCTCGGTTACAAAAGGAGAAGGAAAACGATGAGATCTCCAAAATTAAACAACGAAGTCATTTGGGAGCAAAACACTTACGAGCAAAGTTCCACTCCTCGGGGAATCCGCTAAGGTTCGATACCACATGTTATGTCTTCACATAGAAGAAATTTTTCCAAAAACAACGATTAGTTTTATCGTCCATATTCACCACCAATTTCTTGGTCTCGTGGTAGCTCATGCAAATTATCGTGCCCCTATGAAAACTTGGGGCGAAGAGGTGAAACAGATGGCGGAGAGAAATACCACGGTTGGCCAGCTTCGCGTACTTGATAAGCATAAGTAAAAACTTGTATATGTACGGAGAGAACTGAGCTGGACACAAGCCGTAAAAACAGCAAAAATCCTCTGCCAAGAAAGGAAGAAGAAGTGTATAGCCAACAACGAAAAGGTACACATAAAATGCGCAGCACCCTGGGCGATGTACTTCACTACATCACTACTAGCAGGGATAATTTCAACGTGGTTGGGATTCGCCACTTAGCCCTAAATGCAGCAATCGCCACCGCATCCATCTCATAAATGACGGGTTCAGGTTCACCCTTAGGTGGGTTCTTGAAGTCTAACCTGGTCTTCCCCGAACGTGGAATTATCTCATCCATAGTAGGGAAATTCTTGTCTTCTACCATGGCTGCTCCGTCTTCATGAAGAGGCATGTCGACAGTCAACGTTATAGGATTAGAGGAAGCATTAGCCATTTTTCTGATTGTATGCGAAAATGAAATGCAAAAGTGAAAGAGAAGACAATAGCAGAAAATGCTGAAATGAGAAAGAAAACAGAGACGCAAGAAATTTGAAGAAGGAAAAACTTGGGGTTCAAAGGCTCTAGAAATGCAACAGTTCAAATGAGAAATATCCGTCCCTATTTATAAGAATATGGGCACCCCGATCGAGAAAGTGCAAACGTCGCATCATTAATTTCAAAACGAAAGAGGCGTGAGAAACAATGTAACTTATTGGGAACATGCATCATAATGACGCATGATGAAATGATGTTATTTCGAGCTGACGTAACGGCCAGATGTGGCTCTTGAAGCACCACGTCATCACCTCGCCATAAAAGGGTCACTCCTCCGCCAACATGCTCAGATTTTCAAAAATACAACTGGCGAAGTCCACCCACGGAGTTCGTCCAAAAACAAACCCGATGGGCAGAGGGACTAACTGTATGTGTCAAATCTAATCAAGGGTACCTTGCCTGAAATAAGGAAATCAAGAATCAGTTAGGACAAGGTCATGCTTAAGAAGCAACACTGGTGAGCCGAGCAGCGAATGTTGAGGTCGAGCACTCAGATCGGCAAAAACGACTAGTTTAGCAATAAGATATTTTAAAGGAATATTCTCTGTATTTGTACTTTGAGTAGGTAAAGGGAATGTCTCATATAAGTAGGAATAGAGAGAGAAAGAAGGGGCATCTAATTTTCTATCTTGATAAGCTCTCTCTAGAAAAGTTGACTCTGAAGTAACTACAAATATTATCTTTATATAAGATTCAATATGTTGTTTTGTCCCAAGCTTTCCCGCATCAGATCTGATAAAGTATTTGATATTCCCACGTTTGGTTATCTTACATCATTGTCAGAGGGAGAATCATCCACCTCGTTATACATTTGGGTGAATTACTCTTTTTATTTACAGCTATTGTCATTCATCATATTTATTGCTTATCCTTATCCCCTTATTCATTCACAACAATACCATTAAACATTCTTTTGGCTCTTAATAGCTTTAAATGCGGTTTCTAGATTATTACTATCCATCAATCTTGGATCTAGGATTTATTATATTTATCGAGAATTTATCTATTATCATTTACTTAATTAGTTTAACAAAAAGGCTTAACACTTTTTGGTCAGACAGACACTCTCTTAGTACTTCACCTTAATAAAGCAACGAATCAAAAGAGTAACCTTTACTATTTGGATGGAAGCTAAAATAAAGTCATCGTTTTCTCCTGAACAAAGAAAAGATAGCATAGCATGTACAAGACATTACTAAGGCAATGCACAAGAATACTGGAATAATTTACATACATCCGTATTTACATCAAATTTAGTTATTTCAGCTATAGAAGGAGCATTAGTTACAACATGAGTTTCTTTCCATTTTACCTTGGATCAATATATATTACGGCTTTATTTACCTCGAATAAAAAAGTGAAATACGTTAACAAATCTTAAAACAAAAATTAATTTCTCATAAGCCTTAAAATATTTTCTAATTTTCCCATGTTTGGTTAGCTTAAATATTTTGAAAAATATTTTTCTCATGAACTCATTTTCCTCTAGAGCCGTCAATATGGGTTTGGCCCGTTGGGCCAGTCCAGCCCAGCCCGTGATTTAGTAGCGTTGGGCTAGAATTTTTGGAGCCTGTTTAAAAACAAGGCTTTTAAGCCCGACCCGATTAAGCCCGTGGCCCGTGAGGCCTAACTGAGGCTAGACTGGGCCGGCCCGTGGCCTTAGTAAAATATTTATTTAAAATATATAAAATAAAATAAAAAATATACTGCTTCTAGAGATGAAAAGTCAGAATTGGATCTTTACTAAGAGGAACCAAAACTTGATCTTGAGAAGTTTCAAGAGATAGATGTTGTCATGTATTGGAAGGACCATTCTAGAAAATATTCCGATCTTTCGGTAATGGTGGCATCGGAATCAACATTTAGAATTGGTGGTATGTTCTTACAAAGTACATAAGTTACATTTATTATGAAAATGTCCAAACACTTGTTACTACTTGAAATTGGCTGCACAGCTTTTTTCAAACTCAAACTGGTAATTTTTTTTATGTGAATTTAAATATTATTAGTTTTTAAAATTTAAAATTATTCTTAATAGTTAACTAATTAATATTGCATATGAATTGTAGATGTAAATGAATGTGAAGATGTTAAGACAACTTGTCACAAGCAGATTCAAATATGTTTGATGAAAATGATGTGCTGGATATCTCATAAGCATGGACGTTCTCTTGAATAGTTTGTTTTGAGGTTTGACTTTTAGTGAATGAAATATAGTCTTGTCCTTTACCTTTTTTGGTATTTATTGTGATATATTGGAACAATATAAAAAGCTATTAAGTTTTGCAAATTTTTTGCAATAAAATATTTTTTAACTTTTAAATAATTATCTTTTTTTAGGTCAGAACTTAAAGAAAAAAAATAAAATTATATTTTTAAAAATGATGAGCCAACCTGTGGGGGCCCGTGAACCACATAGGGTTGGGGTGGGTCGACCATTATAAGGCCCATCAAAATGGTGGGCTAGCTAGCCTAGCCCGGCAATTGCTAAAGTCCACGTGGATTGGGCCAGGCTAGCCCAGCTCGACCCATATTGACAATTCTATTTTCCTCCAATTGGAGAAAAATATTTTCCTAACAAGAGAAGGAAAAATATTTTCCAAAATTTTTGTTTCAACCTTCCCCATACTATTCCCACACTCCACCCTAAAAAATATTATTAATAGTACTTTCTTTTCATGTTATAGATAGAAGTCTTTTTTTTATTTCAATAAATGAGTATTTTATTTTCATGATATAAAAAAGTAATTTTTTTTTTCAAAAAAGTACTTTCATCTCAACAAAAATAATACTTCATTTTCATGATGTAGGTAAAGTAAAAAATATTTTCTACTCTCTAAACAAACAAAAGAATATATTTTTCGGAATAAAATTTTCAGTCACCAAACAAATAAGCGAAATTGAGTTATAAAACCACTCATTTTCTGTGAAAACAACATTTTACTTTGTACCAAACACACCCTACAATTATTAGTATACTCTGACACATATGGCACGTAATTAACTATGTATATATGTAGGTATTTATACATTTAATTTTTGGAAAACGATATAAAATAAAATAAAAAGGGGAACTAGAATATACACAAAAGAACTTTATTTCAACCAATAACGTATAAGTTAACAAAAGAATCAAGTTAATACCGGAACAATGACAAACCACCAATTCACTTAATGACTATACAAATCAATACACAAAAAGTGCATCATCTCTGCTCAAAACACACAATACAGGGACTCTCTCAAGTAGTAGAAAAATTCATTGCCTCAACAGAGCGAATACAGAGACAAGCAGAGATGTCCCAATCAAAGCACCGGAAGCCGGCAAAGAGAACGCGGCTCCGGCATCCGGTGACGGCGCCGGTGGCATCGCGGTCTCCTGTGCGGAGGAAGCAACGGCGGCAAGGAGGATGGCAAGAACGAAGGCTTGGATAGTAATGCTAATTTGAGCCATAATCTATGAGAAAAAATTGAAGATTGGTGAAAATTGAGAAATTGTTTTATGCTAAAAAAAATGTGCTGTTAATTGGTGAGGAAGACGGTTTGTTCGTGTCGATTTATATAGGAGTGGAGGGAGGGGTTAGTGGGGCCGCAGGCGAGGAGTGACAGATTACTAGGAAGAAATTCAAAAATAGCTAAATTTATCACTGGTCGTTGAAAAATAGCCAAGTTTCAAAAGTCATCGAAATTTAGCCACTTTAAATCTGATCGAAAATACTGTTCAAAATCCAGCAAAATACGCCCGCAAATTTTACGGGAGTTCCAGCAAGTATAATTGTCCAGTATAATATACTGGAGTTTGGAGCACTGGTGCTCCAGTCTCCCGCAAATTTTACAGGAGTTAGCAAAGTATACCGGTCTAGCATAATATGCTGGAGTTCGTACACAAATGCACCAGAACTCCCGTATATTATACTGGATCGGTCTCTGTTGCAACAAAATAGTGCCTATTTATTGACTTGGTAAGCGCTGGCTATTTTTCATTAACCAATGTGAAAACTGGCTATACCATGATATTTTAACTATTACTAAGCTTTGAAACAGTTCTCCTAATGATTTAAGAAATGGCCAGAGTCGTGCTCAAAATGATTATATGCTCTCCCTCAAAATGATTTAAGAAATGGCCAGAGTCATACAAATCAATACTTGTTTGCTTTTGCTTTATTAATTATTAAATGGTTAGGCATTACCGACCCTAACATGGATGGGCCAAACAACTACTGTCTATGATAACAACCCCACGTGGCAGAATTGTATCAGCCGCTAAGGAGATTTGGTTCAATCATTAGCAGCACACCTATTGGCATTAGCCCTTTCTCAACATAAACAGCTCAACTTACATGATTATAAAGTCGGACTTCATTAATTACCAAAAAGAAAAAAGGTTAATTCCACTAAACATCCCCATAGTATGAATTAGGTCAGGTATACCCCATGTATTTTAGAATTCAACCCTTACACCTCCTATTTTATAAAATTCTATACTTACACTTCCTATGAGGTGTTCGTAACTAATTATATAAAAATATAATTATTAAATAATAAATTAACACTTTTTACGTACTTTATTCATGCCTTTGAATTCCTTATTTTTATTTAGTTATAATATTTATTATATATGAAATTCTCATTGTTATTTTGTTTGTTTATGTTATAATAATAATTGCACGGCGAGAACAACAAATTGTGTACGTTGTTGATGCAGCAGAAACCGTTGGACTCACCACCAAAAGAATTGCCCCAAATCGTATTCTGAATCTCCAGGAAACAGAATTTTTGTTCACAAACTAAATGCCCAAAGTTCATTGTGTTCTTCCTTTTACAATTTTTTGCACGCTTCAATCTCTGTACTGAAAAGAAGTATATAGAGAAGAGGAGATGGGAGAACTACCGATGATAACTGTTCCTCCACGTCCTCACGTTTCTCANAGTCAAAACCTACTTGTAACCTCCTTATTCCTCCCCTTTTTTATCTCTTTTTAAAACGGGTCGGGCCAGTCCACATGGGTGACCCACGACCCAAACCGTATATCCAACATCACCCACTTCGCACAGGTGGACTAGATCCAAACTAGTAAATACCATGAAAGCAACACACATAATTCATACCGACAAATAGTTCGTGCGACCTGCAAGTATTAAGAGCCGTAATATTATTAATCCTTTTAAGGTTGTTTAACAGCTCTATGTAGAAAAACGATCACATGCGGAAGGGATTTACTACTAACATAAGGATCTTGTTACTCACAATACCACAGACATCACCTGCTACTCCAGTAGCTAGTTATTTAATCCCTCATCCTCGAAAGAGGTGAACTCGAGTTCATGTTTAACTTTATATTCATAATTACATTTGATACCCTCATGGTAAGTGTAATGGTCGTCCTATGAATACAGGTTAAATTGCAAAAAAATTATTTAATTCTCATCCCTTTCTACTCGAATCTTTCCATTTCAAATTAACTACTTTCCTAGACATGCACTGCATTGCCAAATCACTCATGGCTATTAGTAACATGCTAAAGTAGAAACACTGATTGGCGCTTCAAGAAACAGTAAAAGGTCAAAGGGTATTCCAATAAAAGTTAATGTAACTTCTTTGGGATTTCACACAATGAAGAAGTAGGGATTCATTCTTCCATTATCCCATTGGTCGATAGCACACATGGTATGAAACACATGTTACGGTGTTCTCACCTTATATTGGCGCGTATGTCTTATTATTTTAATCATTTAACACCGTACAAATCTTGATCTAGACACCTTCAAGTGTCTAACCCGAGTTTTTCACTTCAATAATCCTCAAACCATCTGCTTTGAGAAACTCGTATCTGGCTTACAAAACAAGTCATAATCGAATAGTGAAATTTTTAAGCTATCAAGAACGACCTCTACAAGTAAATATAACCCCGCATTATCCAAGGTTCTATAAGGTCTCATCTCTTCATGATTCTTAACGTAAGAGGCGATTGCTTGTGTGAGAGAGTCAATCTCGCGACTTGTTCGACACGCTTTATCAATAAAATATTCATCACATGCATACGAGATATAAGCACAACTTTAAGAGTCAAATATTGATGAGCTATAAGCACAACTTCAAGAGTCAAAAAATTTTACAAAAAAAATTTACTATACAAGCCATATCATGTTTCTCAAACAGTTCTCTAGATATCGCCTTTGTAAAAGGATCAGCTATCATGTTTCGCGTAGGAATGTAAAGTAAATTTATCTCTCCACTTGCTACCATGTCTCTTACAAAGTTATACTTGATATCAATATATTTGGTCTTGCTGTGATACTTTGGATCTTTTTTATATACAATAGCCGCTTGACTATCACAATATAGAGTCATGGCACCCTGAGAGTTCTTTGCAATATCCAAATGCTCAAATAATCTCTTCAACCAAACAGCTTCTTGTACTACAGATGCGTAAGCTACAAACTCAGCTTCCATTATTGAAAGGGTTGTATAGGTTTGTTTCTTACTTTTCCATGATATAACACTACCATTAAGTAAGAAGGCATAACCGGATGTTGATTTTCTATCATTCCGATCGCTAGCCCAATCAGCATCAGTATATCCTCTCAAGTATAAATCATTTCAACTATAACATAGTGAATAATTTGCAGTTCCCTTTAGGTATTTGAAAATTCTCTTCACAGCTTTCCAATGATCTCTTCCAGGATTGGATTGATACCTACCAACCAAACCTACAACATAACAAATGTCTGGGCGAGTACACATCATAGCGTACATCAAGCTCCCGACAACACTTGAATATGGAAATCGAGGCATGTCTTCCTTTTCATTTTTAGTCCTGGGACACATTTCAAGGCTTAAAGTTTCACCTCTCGCTATAGGAGTATCCATGGTTTTGCATCCATTCATGCGAAAACGTTCAAAAATTTTCTTTATATAAGTTTCTTGAGATAGACTCAACAACTTTTTGAGACGATTTCTTTTGATCTTAACTCCAAGGATACAGTCTGCCTCGCCCATATCTTTCATGTCAAATGACTTTGAAAGTCATGACTTGATAGTTTTCACATACTCGAAATTGTTTCCTGCCAATAAGATATCGTCCACATAAAGAGAAAGAATTACAAATATCCCATTGGACTTCTTCACATAAATGCAATGTTCTTCATCGATCATGGTGAAATCATATGAGATCACCTCCTTGTGAAATCTCAAACCACTTCCTTGAAGATTGCTTCAGGCCATAAATAGATCTTTTCAATTTACAGACCTTCTTTTCTTGGCCTTTAATGATAAAGCCTATAGGTTGTTCCATGTAGATCTCTTCGTTTAGTTTTCCATTGGGAAAAGCTGTCTTCACGTCCATTTGATGTAATTCTAAATCCAAACGTACAACAATAGCCAAAAGTAAGCGAATTGATGTAAACTTCACAACTAGTGAAAATGTTTCCTCATAAATCTATTCCAACTTCTTGAGTAAAGCCTTTTGCTACCAATCATGCCTTGTATCTTTCTATTAATCCATCCGATTTGTGTTTAACTTTGAGAACTCATTTTTTCCCAATAGTTCTACGCCCAGGCGGAAGATCAACTAGATCCCAAACTTTGTTGGTTTTCGTGGACTCTAATTCTTTTTTCATCGCTTTCATCCACTCATCTTTTGCAGGGCTTGATAAAGCCTCAGTCACAGACTTTGGCTCATCCATTTCTGTGGGAGATACCAAAAAAATATAATCCTCAATTTCATAAGTACATTTGAGTATGTTTTTCCTGGCACTCTTTCTTAGTTGAAATTCAGATTCGTCAGAAGGATTTCGGGATTGAGAGTTCCCACTCCCACTCGGATCAAGAATAAGATCTTGATCAATTTGATTATCAACTGTGTCAGAAGACACTTGCTGACTATCTGAGTTCAACATTTCATAAAGAGGCTCTACATTTTTTACCTCGCCCTTCTTTGGAAAAGTCATTTTCCAAAAAAGTGACAACTCGTGATTCAATCTCAGTAACACTTACATCCTCTAATTCACAATGAACACATACCCTTTGGAGTGTTTTGAATATCTTATAAAGATACATTTCTTTCCTTTTGGACCTAATTTACCAAACTTGTTAAAAGAATCTTTTACATATGCAGCACAACCCCAAGGTCGTAAATCCTTTAAGTTTTGTTTATTACCAGTCCATAGCTCATAAAGAGTGGAAGAAATTGATTTAGAAGGCACTTTGTTCAATATATAAGTTGCATTCAATAACGCATCTCCCAAAAGGAGATAGGTAAATTTACCTGCGCCATCATGGACCTTATCATGTCCAGCAGTGTTCTATTCCTCCTTTCTGCTACACCATTTTTATGAGGGGTGTATGGAATAGTTAATTGTCTGGTGATTCCCTTTTCATTGCACAATCCTTCAAATTCTTTTGAAAGATATTCACGCCCTCTATCGGTTCTCAAGGTCTTAATCCTTTTGTCTAATCTCAACTCCATTCATATATTTCTTAAAGCATTCAAGTGCTTCAGATTTATGAGAGATCAGATAGACATAACCAAAGCATGTGAAATCATCAATAAACGTAATGAAATATAAAGCAACAAACCTAGTCCTCACATTCATCGGACCACATATATCACAATGGATTAATTGCAACGGAAAATCAGTTCTCTTAGCATTTCCAAATGGTTTACGTGTAATCTTTCCAGCAAGACAATTTTCACAAGTTGGTATTTCAATTTTAGAGAAAGGACCTATATGTCCTTCCTAAACCAATATATTCATTCGATCCTGCCCTGTGTGACCTAATCTTGCATGCCATGTAATAATATCAACATCATTGTTACTAGAATAATATGCCATAACACAACGGTCAACATAATAGTTATACGTAGAAGGATTGCAATCTAACACAATAAAACCATCATAACAATGTCCAAAACCATAAAAAACATTGTCTTGAGTAATTCTAAGACCACTGCAACTAAAGTTCAAATTAAAATCTAAATCTAGAAGAACAAACACAGATACTAAGTTTCATCGAATCTCTGGAACATATAGGACGTCATGCAACATCAAAGATCGGCCACCACACATGTCCATTCTACAAGTTCATATCCCTTTGACTTCAAGCTTTGCATTATTTACCACATATACACGCTTTGATACAGGTGGAACTCGACGAAACTCTATAAACACTTCTCTATCATGGCTCACATGGTCGGTGGTCCCTGAGTCTACAATCCACACAGGATAAGATTCAGTTAGTAAAACAATGCTAAAGATATATATAGCACTATTAGATGCATTTTGAAATGCTACCTTTTTCGGCTCAGTGCACTCACGAGCAAAATGCCCTAGAACTTGGCAATTGTAACACTTCATCTTACTCTTGTCTTTCTTCTTGAAGAATCATTTTCCTTTCTTGGAATTTGGCTTGTTTCTTTTATTGGAGGGTCCTTCTCTGGTCTCCTTACCCTTTCCATTATTTTTCTACAAAGGCATTAGGTACAACAGCACTAAGCCGCTCGTCTTCAAGCTCCACATGACGGACAACATCAGCAAAAGTTTTAATGCTATCATTGTGGGTCAAGTTAACCTTCAAATGTTCCCAATTATTGGGAAGAGACCAATTCACTACCTGAACCTGTTGTTCATAAGAGAGAACATGGCCAACACTTTTGAGTTTAGCAATCATATTTGACATCACCCTTAGATGTTGCTTGACACCGTGATCATGACGCTTTTTGTACGTGTCAAACTTAAATGTGAGTCGAAGGCGAGTCACAGTCGTACCCCCATATGCCTCCCTTAAATGTGCCCACATGGCTTGAGGAGTGGGATATTGCTCACATTCGTGGATGAGATCATCAACAACTAAACTTAAAATGATTCCACGTGCAGTGGAATTTTTCTTTTTTCCAAACATGGTAAGTTTCCAGATCTCTCTTGTGTTGGGCAGTGTTACCCTCTTCTGGATGACTCATAACATTGTTAATACTTTCAAGAGCATTTTGCTCTTCGAGTACATACCACATCTTACGACTCCAGATATCGTAATTTTCACCATTCAGTTTGTCACCATTTTTCAAGTCAGCAATGATACTTTTTGATGTCATGTCTGTTATTAGAGACAATATTACTAGTTTAACTCATCAATATATACTTCAGTTAATCTATGCATGTGATTACACACTCAAAAAAATTAATAATAATATTAATTCTACATTTAGTATAGAATCGACGGTCACTACATTTTCATTCATCATCTATATCTAAATATTTTTATTTAATATTGAGATCACTTCTTAGTGTGTACATATTTTAAGTCTCAATCCATTACAAAACGATATAATAAACAATGTATGTAACTAGTGAGACGAAAAAAATATGATATAAATTTCATTAAAATAAAACACATAATAAAAATTTACGTGTTTGCTAGGACATCCATATACCAATCGAACTAACTCTTTCTCATATACGCTAAAAGGTGCACTAGGCCAAACATCATGATAAATCTCAGTTAAAATTTCACCCGAAGGCTCTCGAAGAGAGTCCGCTAAAATAGCTAATGCTTCTAAATCAGTAATTTCTACATAATTAGACAATTTATCTCTTTTTATCTTAAAGAGGTGTATATGTTCAGGAACGAAAACATCGGGGCCCATTTTAAATTCCTTAAACTCGCTAAATTTCTTTTCTCTTTCCCTACATTCATCCCTTCGATCCCTTAACTGATTTTGTCTCGCCCTTGGGAAAATCCCGATGACTTCAGGCTCCGAGTTTGAATCATTATAGAAATAAGTCATGCGATGGCGTACCCTTCTACGTTGTCCCCTTCCTTGACTTCGAGAACTCCCACTTGGGGTAATTTGAACTTATCGCTGTCACATCTCTTTTTTACCTACACCCCCGGGGAAGGAGTATAATAAAGAGAGTTTTTCCAATTAAAGGACAATCGAAACAGGATCCATTTATTAAGAGATTCAGAGTCGCCACTTGGAAGATTTATGGTGTCCTAAGTCACCGGTTTAAATTCCAAATCGAGGAAAGGGTTGACCCTGTTTAATAGTCTGCGTACCAGAAATCCGAGTAAGGAATTCTGTTAACTCGGGAGAAGGTGTTAGGCATTTCGAAGTTCCGTGGTTCTGGCACGGTCTCTCAACTGTTATATTCGGCTTAATTATTCTGATTTTTATACATTCTGAACCTATATGTCGTTTTAGATTATTTACCGATTTTAATTAATTTTAAGGAATGTTGAACGTCGATAAAATATGTATTTGGCTTGAGTCACATGAAATGCACCCACAATCCGAAACACATTTTATTTAATATTTTGGGATTTGGATTTGGGTCACATGAAATGCACACCCGAATTTAGGAAGGTAGATTTATTAAAATATGCGCCTAAAGCAAACAACGCGTGGATAACTTTGCGGGAGACCATGAAAATTCGCTAAATGGCACGTCCCGATTTTTAAGTATTTTTAATGAAGTAATTAAAGAGGGCCAGGCAATTCGTGATTTTATTTGGCGCGGCACACCTCAAATTATTTTAAGGATATCCTAAAATGAACTATTATTTTCTACTAATGATTGTCTTTGAAACAACTTAATTAATTAGCGCTATAAATTAATTATTATTGAAAGCATTAAAAGGTTCAGGCCTCGAGATCAGGTCCAAATTTAAACAAGGGGACCTCCATTATTGAAAATCCCCTTAATTCAAATTTATTACCTAACTTGAAAGGCCCGAGCTTGCATTAAAATAACAAATTTAAATATGAATTAAGCTCTCAGCACCTTGGGCCTCGAAACTAGCCCCGAAATGTGAAAATTGTTCATGGTTTATATGAAATTGCCCATTCGTGGGCCTCTGCGCAGGTCCAAATCAAGAGCAGGCTGTAAATGGGGACTCTGCGCAGGTCCAAATCAAAAGCAGGCTGTAAATGGGGACTCAGCGTTCTAATCCCAGGTCAAACATAAAAGGACAACAATTTAACCTTAATTAAACCTGAGAAACCAAACTAACAGACGACCCCTAAATTGATATAAAAGGAAAACAAAAAACTAAATTTGAAATTCTTTAAACATTCTGACCAAGAACAGTCCTAGGAGAAGAAGAAAAGAAAAAGAAAAATACAAACAGAGCTTAATCAGAAGGAAGAAAGAACTCACCCGGCTACACTCGAACTATAGACTCAAATTCTCTAATTTAAGCCGCAAAATAGTATTATTCACCTGTTCTTAGTCAAGAACAGGCGAATAACACTACTTTGCGACAAAATTGGCCCTGAACACTCACAAATACTGGAGAAGAAACTTTGCATGAATTGGTTTGAATTTGTCTTGTAGGGCTCGAACCCTTAGATTTAAGATTCGAGCCATTTTACCAAGATTCAAGGGAAACTGGTAAGGGTTTTCGGTAGAGAAAGATGAGGAGGTCCTTTGGTGTTAATTTCAGGGTGGGTAGAGGTCGGCTGATGCTAGGGTTCGATTCTTCGAATTAAGATTCAAAGAATCATGGCAATATTCGAGGGAAGCGGTTTGAGGGGTTGGGTTGAGGAGGTTGAGGGGAAGCTGTAGTGTTAATCTGGTGGCGTTTGGCCAACGTCCGCCGCCGTGGGCGATTTCCAGTGTGGTGATGGGCGGCGACGTTACGTTTGTCTCTGAAGGAGACGAAAGACGGGTGAGAGGAGGGGGTTCGGTTTTGGGGGTGAGGGGTAAAGAATTTTGATATATCAAAATCAGGGGTTTAATTTGGGCCGTTGGATGATGAGAATCCAACGGCTCATATCACTTCACTAAACGAAATGGGGTCGTTTAGACGGTTCAGGGTTGGACCGGGTAATGGGAACGGGTCTGGGTTGGGTTGTGGATACGGACTGGACCGTTTGATCAAACTAAACGAACTGTTCAGATCAAAAGGCCTGAAACAACATCGCTTCGGCGATGCTGGAGACGGATTGAACCATTCGATCTAATGAGATCAACGGTCCAAGATTAACGTGCCTACAACGAAGTTGTTTGGTCGATGCCGGCGCGGACTGGATTGGGGCAACTTGGGCTTGTTTCAGATTGAAATTGACTGGGCCTAGGGAATTTGGCCCAGTTCCTCTTTGTTCTAATTCTTTCCCGCTTCTTTTGTTATTTTTCTCAAATTATTTTCAAAAATTAAAACCTACAATTATAAAAACAAATTAACTTAAAAATGCTAATTATTTCTAAATAATAATTATCACAAATAATTAAGTACCAAAATCACACAATTGAACACCAAAAATGCAAAAATGCATTATTTTTATGTTTTTCCTTTATCTTGTAAGTAATTAACTATTTAGTTAAAAATTATAAAATTAAATCCTAAATGCAAATGCAACCTATTTTGTATTTTCTTATTAATTGATCAAATAGACATGCACACACACAAATACAAACAATAACTGAAAACCAACAAAAATTCACAAAATTTCACGCAAAGGAAAAAATTATTTTATTTTGAATTTTATGAGAATAATTCGTATAGGCAAAAATCACGTGCTCATAGCTGCCCCTCTTTGTCAGGAAAGATGAAGAGTTTTCGTGCAAAGACAAAGTGAGCAGATACGAGCGATTTTTGCCCGTTTTGAATATTCCGTGTGAAGCATTTTTGAAAGATTTGACCGAACCTCTGCTGCAAGGTCTCCTACATATCCTTGGCTAAAAAGGAATCAGGTCAATGTAGTTCGAGAAGTTTTGGTAGATGGGACTACCATGAAGCTGTGATTTCATTTTCACAGTTGCCGCTGCTTCTATTGCTTACTAACCTCCTAATTACACCGTGCTAAAAAAATAAAGAAGCTAGACTAAGATATAGTCTATGAATTACAAAGATTTATTTTCAAACTTGTTCTTGCGATTGTTGTTGCCTCGTCGACTTGTATTTCCTTCGAAATTCCTTTGTTGTTATCTTGCATTGAATTCTTGAGATGCTCTTTCTTTTGTCAAGCGGATACCTGATTGTTTATACTAAACTGCTTCTTCTCTTCCAATGAAACTCGACTTGTTTTCTTTTTGAAAACTTGAATTGTCTTCCTTTGACCATTGTTGCCTTCCCCTAGTTTTCCAGGTGGATGCCTGACTTCAAAATTTACAACTATTGTTCCTTGTTCTCTAGGTGGACGCCTGATTTCAACTACCTTCAACTATTGTTCCTTGTTCGGACGCCTGACTTCAACTATATTCAACAATTGTTCCTTGTTCTCCAGGTGGACGCATGACTTCGACTATCTTCAACTATTGTTCCTTGTTCTCCAGGTGGATGCCTCACTTCGACTATCTTCAACTATTGTTCCTTGTTCTCCAGGTGGATGCCTCACTTCGACTATCTTTAAATATTGTTCCTTATTCTCCAGGTGGACACCTGACTTCAACTATCTTCAACTATTATTCCTTGTTCTCCAGGTGGACGCCTGACTTCAACTATCTTTAACTATTGTTCCTTGTTCTCCAGGTGGACGCCTGACTTCAACTATCTTTAACTACTGTTCCTTGTTCTCCAGATGGACGCCTGACTTCAACTATCTTCAACTATTGTTCCTTGTACTCCAGGTGGATGCCTGACTTCAACTATCTTTAACTATTGTTCCTTGTTCTCCAGGTGGACGCCTGACTTTAACTATCTTCAACTTTTGTTCCTTGTTCTCCAGGTGGATGCCTGACTTCAACTATCTTTAACTATTGTTGATTGTCCTCCAGGTGGACGCCTGACTTCAAAATCTTCAACTATTGTTCCTTGTTCTCCGGGTGGACGCCTGACTTCAACTATCTTCAACTATCGTTCCTTGTTCTCCAGGTGGACGCCTAACTTCAACTATCTTCAACTATTGTTCCTTGTTCTTCAGGTGGACGCCTGACTTCAACTATCTTTAACTATTGTTCCTTGTTCTCCAAGTGGACGCCTGACTTCAACTATCTTTTATTGTTGTTCGTTGTTCTTCAGGTGGACGCCTGACTTCAACTATCTTCAACTATTGTTCCTTGTTCTCCAGGTGGATGCCTGACTTCAACTATCTTCAACTATTGTTCCTTGTTCTCCAGGTGGATGCCTGACTTCAACTATCTTTAACTGTTGTTCGTTGTTCTCCAGGTGGATGCCTGACTTCAACTATCTTCAACTATTGTTCCTTGTTCTCCAGGTGAACGCCTGACTTCAACTATCTTCAACTATTGTTCCTTGTTCTCCAGGTGGACGCCTGACTTTAACTATCATTCCTTGTTCTCCAGGTTGATGCCTGACTTCAACTATCTTCAACTATTGTTCCTTGTTCTCCAGGTGGACACCTGACTTCAAGTTTCTTTAACTGTTGTTCCTTGTTCTCCAGGTGGACGCCTGACTTCAAAACTTCAACAAAACAAAAGGAATTTTCTGCCCCAGTTTGATAGCTTAGTGCATCTGTGAGTGTTATATGAATCTTATCACTAAATATCCGTAAGAATGTGAAATGTAAAACTTGAATTATACTTCCTTGTTCTCCAAGTGGGTGCTTGATTACCAAAATTTGAATTGTATTCCCTTGTTCTCCAGGTGGGCACCTGATTTCCAAAACTTGAATTGCATTCCCTTGTTCTCCAGGTGGGCGCCTGACTACAAAAACTTGAATTGTATTCCTTTGTTCTCCAGGTGGGCTCCTGATTTCAACAAAAGTAGATAAAATAAAGAAAATTTTCTGCCCCAGTTTGGTGGCTGTTAGGTACTTGTTCTTCCTTCGCGGAAATTTCTCCGCCATCAACAACATTTCCTGCCCCTGTTTCAAATACAGAAAAATCTGGTCAATTTAGGGTGTGGTGATTGGTTGTGATACTCCTGCTGGAGATGGTTTTTCCCTTCTCTCCTTTCCATATTCGGTTTTGTCCGACTGCCTTGAACTCGGTCGAGAATTTCCGACCCTCTGACTACTCCTTATCCATAAATTTCCCCACTGTTGCTTGCCACTTCTAGTCTTCTTATCTAATCCCATACCTTTTCACAGAATCTTATAACATTTCATTATTCGAATTTCCAATGACGCCTTTTATGTCCCATCACATTATCGTCGACCTGTCCTATCCACACTTCGCTTTGCACCATATTGGAAACTGGTAGTAAGCTTTGAAATTCCTTCTTATTTGTTAAAATCAGATTATCATTGAAAAAGCTTTAGTCAAAAGAAAAGAAAAAAAATGTGATGCTTTCAAAAGATAAAAATGAAAGAGAAGATCTTCCTTTAGAAGACCGTTGAGAAAAGAAAAAGGACTTATCTGAATGGGATACCCGATCCTAATGATCATGTTGTGCATTTCGGATTACCCAACCCAGTCTATTCAATTCAATCAATTCCCAATTGTCTTGCTTCACACCTCAAGATTTTTACAACCCGATTCTTTGCCGAATCACCATCTTTGTTCTGCTTGATGCCTCGACGGATCTCTTTCATCAACCTTATCTCATTTTCCCCTTTCTCTATTCCTTGCCGCCTCATGGTGCCCGTGAAGGTTTTCACCAGTAAGACTCTCTCACTTCTTGATTTCTCTCAGCTTTCATTGCCTTATAGTGCCCTTTGAGGTTTTCACCAATAAGACTCTCTCATTTCTCTCATCTTTCGTCGCCTTACAGTGCCCTTGTGTGTTTTTACCAATAAGACTCTTTCATTTTTATTTCCTTGCTTAAACCGGAGTATTGCCCCTAGTATGAATCATCTTTACTTGTTTGATTTGGAACCTCTCAAAGACTGATCGGGAGGTCTTTCTTTGGACATCAATATGGGTTCTTGGATATGGTTGGAAAGAAAAGGATATCAAAAGCTCAAACAAATTCAGCGGGTTAGAATTACAACTTTTGGAACCAAATTTCTTATTACAAACATAACTTCTGCCCCAGTTTCTTGCTTGGGGATTTTTGATTTTATTTCACTATGACCGAGCCGTGAAGCTGCCTACGTATCCTTAAAAGTAATCAGGTCAAACGTAGTTCACCCGATTTTCCTTGTTGTTACAATTTGTTTTCCACTTATTATTATATATTTTTTCTGTTTTTTTTCTTCCTTTTCGTTATTGATTCCAAAAGAGGGGTATGTAATAAAAATAGATAAGGCTTAAAGGGGAAACAAAGGGTAAAGTGTTTTAGATAGCAGAACAAATTGCCTTCGTCATTCCAGTCTTCAAAACAATGCCAAATACTAACAATTACAATAAACCAAAGAAAATCATACATAGTATCTTTTGACCGCATCAGAGTTAATGGCCATGTCTACACATTTGCCTTCGATGCCTGTTAGATACAACGCACCGTTGTATAATATTCTTGTCACAATGAATGGCCCTTGCCAATTTGGGGCGAGCTTGCCTTTTGCTTCGGCCTGATTTGGAAGGATATGTTTCAACACTTGTTGACCCACTTCAAACTTCCGGGGACGTACCTTTTTGTTGTACGCTCTTGCCATTTTTTTTGGTATAACTAACCATGACACACCGATGCCAATATTTTCTCATCAATCAAACTCAACTGCTCCAATCGGGGTTTGCCCCATTCATCATCATCAATCTCAGCCTCCGTGACAATCCGAAGGGACGGGATTTCAACTTCTGCTAGTATTACTGCTTCAGTGCCATATACTAACGAATAAGGAGTTGCACCTACTGAAGTACGAACAGTAGTGCGATACCCAACAGTGAAAATGGTAATTTTTCATGCCATTGCCTAAAACCTTCTACCATTTCCTCAGTATTATCTTTATGTTCTTATTGGCTGCCTTGACTGCTCCATCGAAGAAAAGTTTCCAATCTGGTTTTTCAGTTAGTTCCAGCTCATCAATATGCATCACTTCTTCATTAGGAAAATAATTCCTCAATGGCTCATATTCTTCATTGACCGGGTTCTCGGCCAAGTGATTGGCCAATTCTTGTGTTTTCATTGCAGTCCTTGCCACATAGACGATGTCAAACTCCGTGAGTAAAATTTGCCACTTTGCGAGTCTCCCTGTGGGCATAGGATTTTGAAAAATATACTTCAACGGATTCAAGCATGAGATGAGATAAGTAGTGTAGGATGGCAGATAATGTTTCAACTTCTGTGCTACCCAAATTAAGGCACAACATATCCTCTCAAGGTGAGTATACTTAACCATATAAGCTGTGAACTTCTTGTACTTATTATTTTGGAGTCAGATTGATTTTTAGACCGGGCTGAGGGTTCCTCATGCATGCCATGTCATTAGAACTTGCATAAGAAGAACTGTACAGAAGAAAATAAGAAAAACAAAAATAAAATATTAGGAATAATGAAGAAGAGAAATTTCATTTTATTGAAAAATACAAGATAAAAAGGTTTGCACACTTAGACATACTGAAAAAATAAAATCTGGATTACAACCCTGGAATAATCCAGACAAACTTGAAGGAAAATCAGAGCGAACTACCAAGACTCCTTCCTTGCTAGCCAAAAAGGAATATCTTTCCAATTACCACGCTTGGCATCTTATCCACTTAGCTCCACATCAATATTTTCGAGACCATTACCAACTTTAATATCATCAGCTTTAATCAACACGTTCTCAAAAGGATTCGCATGCTCCCTGCCACTGTCATTGATCACGATTACCCCTTCGTGAATTATTCTTTCTATTTCCTTTTTCAAAGAACGAAAATTCTCAATGCTATGCCCTTGGAAATTAGAGTGATACATGCATCGTACAGCAAGATCAAAGCCTTTTGCATATCGGTGTAGAGTATAACTGAGGAGCGGCTTAATCAGGCCGGAACGCTTTAACATTTCAAACATACTTGCATAAGATTCTCTGAAAGCATTCTCTTTTTTCAGTAATCTTTTTATTTTATACTCTGGCCTCAGTTGGAACCTTTTGCGGGCAGGTGGCTGATATGCTTGAGGAGGCGTATGAGACCTTTGTGGGAGCAGCGTGGACCATCACGGTCCTCTGAGATGTGGAACATATGGTGGTGCAATATGGACAGGATATCGGGGAAGTGATGGACGATTTCGGGGGTTCTATGGAGAGAAGTAGCAGTCGGGAGGATTAAAAGGAGATCCACGGGGTCGATATGGAGACTGTTTAGCAAGAGCGACCACTGGACCTTGTCGTTGGCACGTCTTAACAACATTTTTTCTGTCCATGGGAAGATTATCCTGAATAACTTGTTCGCTCCATCTGAGCCAAAAAATCCTAAAACTTTCTTTATGTTTCTTTTCTATCTGAGATATGGAGCAATAATCTAGGACAGACATGATTTCTTCTATTTCCCCTTTTGATTTGGTTTGGTAATGGTAGTGTACCAGTATGCTTAGGTGAACTAACTTCTTAAGTTCTGAACATCAACAACAAACTAGTCAGTGATTAAAGCTTAACAGATAGGTAATCACATATTGGCATGAATGCACCTAGGCAATTAACCATTTCTACCATGTATTTGCTTTGGTTGCTTGTATCATCCCTGCTTTTTATGTTTATAACTCTTCTATCATTTTTTTTCTTTTTTTTATTTATTTATATATTTTTTTATTATTTATTATTTATTTTGGTTGTGGTCGAATCCTATGGAGATTGCCTACGTATTATGACCCCGCATGAATCAGACCAGGCGTAGTTCTGGACAAAACATTTTTCATAAAAACAACTGCTTTGATTACAAACTTTGAAAATACGACAAAGAAAACCTAATAGGACCAACTGACAAACTTACAAATTTTAACAAGCAAATACAGACTCAAAACAAAGATCAGGAATACATTAATGACCTGAAATTTCCTGGGGCCCGCAAGGCATCATTTGGCCTTGCCGCGGGCCTTGGTGCAAGATCCCTTTGGAGCCCCTCCAAGTCGCTCATTATTTGCCGAACGAATGTCATCACTGCCGCAAAAAAGGTGGTACGGGTCATGTCCTCGCATGCTCGGCATTTTGCAGTAATGTAATGCGCAATGGTTCTGAGCCCTTCTCTAATCCTGCTCTTTTTCTGTAGCAACCGTCCTATCTGTTGACTCCGCATTTCCAGCACTTGCAAGTTATGAAGGAGTTGGTCTTGAAACTTATGCATTTGTTCCTCCATCTACGCCATCAAGCCGTAACAGCAATTCCAATCCGCTCTGAAATCTCTGGCTTGTCTGACTACCTTGTCTTAGAGAGTGCCTATTTTTCCTCTTAGGATAGTGACGATCCCCTCATAGTCCTTTTTCATCCGTCGCATATGCTGTGCTCGCTCTTCTGCACTCTTTGTCCATCTTGCCCGGATTCTTGTCAAGCTGGATTTAGATTTTTCCAAGTCCTCTTGACATTCGATGGCTTTCCTTTTCAGTTCGTTTATGAGTTTTTGGTCAGCCCAGCTCCTTTCTGGTTTTATGGCCGCTATTTTCATTTTTTTGGATCTGAGCCTTAAAGGCCTCATTTTCTTGGGTCAATTTCTTCTTCTCTCCCTCCTCCGCAGCGGCTTGAACACCCTTTTCAAATTGAAGTTCCGTGGTTTGCCTCGCCAATTGGATTATTTTGGTCCTGTACTCGTTTTCCTTAGTCAACCAGTTCCATTGCTCTTGCGACGCTTTGACGAATTCCTGGAGATGGGGCTTCTTGGCTGGCCTTTCATACTCAATTTCTCTCCTTTACCAAGCAAGGTATCCCGACGACACTTCACTTTTGGACCGATCCCATACACAAGTATTTGCTGTTAAGTATTGACATTCGTTCCAAATTTTGCGAACTGTTGCTTCATGGAATTGACCGTTAGTCCCGATCTCTACTACTTGGCCACTGAAATCCTCATTCTTCGGGACTATTTGGCATCTCCCCAACTGCCTCAAAACTCGATACGGGGCATAGGGCTGAATACTCCTGAGTCCCATCAATAGGAAATGAGGTCCGGTGGGTGGCATATATACGATTTCATCCACAGATAACCATCCAAATATCCACTCTATCTGGCACGCAGTGATGGAACGAAGGCGTGCTACCCATTTTGCGACCCCCTCTGGTAAGCTGATCACATCAACCCTCGTAGAAAATTCCTCTATGCATGTCTTCTTTGACAACCCGTAACTCATAAATCGAGGACGATGGCATAAGTGTTCGATCATCCACATCTGCAGCAGCACATTACAACCTTAAAAAAAGTCCCCTCCGGCTTTGCAGACAGTAAGAGCGCGGCAGATTTCAGCTACTATCATGGGTGCGAGGGTGTTGTTGGCCTGAGTAAGCAAAGTATTAACAACCCCAGCTACTCGTATGTCTATATTCCCGTCTTTTCTAGGGAACACCACCAGTCCCAAAAAGGCCACCATAGATGCAAAACACTTATGTTCTTCCCACTTAAGGCGGTTTCCTTTGCCACAGATTTTGTTCTCTGGCTTGTTGAACCTTCCTATATGACCATATCTTCTGTATATGAATGGCAAAGTGCAAAAAACACCTTCCTATATGACCATATATGCTTATTTTCAAAGAATCCAGGAACCTGTGTACAGCTATGGTCCTCGGAGCAATCAGGTATTGGAGTCTCAGAGGAATCTTGGGACCCCCGATGTATCCGGATATCTCTTCCAATGTTTGGGTAAGTTCAAAATCTGAGAAGTGAAATACATTGTGAGCCGGGTCCCATAACGGGATCAATGCCTTTATGATATCCCCCATCAGATTATTCTTCAGCAACCCAGTGAGGCCTCCCAAGTACAAATTGACTGTGTCTCGCCCTGATCCGCCCAAGTCATCCCACCACATGTGCAACTCCAAGGGGATATTGTTCATAATTGTTAATGGTAAATTCTGACTTGTGCTCATTCTGCACATTTATTAAGGTAATTAAGCAAAACAGTCATGATTTTATTCTATTTGACTCCAAAATCAAAATTGACCCTTCTTTTTCATATTTTTAATTCTAAAACAAAAGCCCAGCTTTGCAGATACGGCCTTTCAGCACTTCCGAAGGAAGATTTTAAGGTTGTGCCCGCTAACTAGCCAAAATTGGAAAAAGACCAAAGGTGGCTGTTTATGCAAAATCAACCTTCCGGCGTCCATTTCGGGAACATTCGACTATTTTGACAAAAACGGCATCACCTTACCTATTTACAATAAAAACAAAATTTTGTTCATTTCGGGCTATTTTTTGCAAAAAGAAGTTAGACCCGATGGAGTTTGCCTACGTATCCCACACCCTGTGAGAATCAAACTGGCATAGTTCGGGCAAATAAAACAAAATATTTTTGAAAACAAGACTCCTTTTTTTTCATTTCATTGGCGAATATATAAATTATTTTTTGAACACAAGACTTTTTTTCTTTTTCATTGGCAAATAAAACAAACTATTTTTGAAAACAAACACATTTTTTTCATTCTATTTTTTCATTTTCCCCAAAAAATTCGGCAGAGTTTCGACACTATTTGGACATTGGTTTTTCAAAACAGGTAATTATCTCTCTTTAACCCTCATACCGCTGTTTCTCTCTCTTTTTTTTTTTCCAAATATTCGAAAGCCGCTCAGCATGCAAGTCCGAAGCAAATAAATGCACAAGCAGTACGTAAGATGTATCGGGATGGTCTGTTTTCAATTTTGGTATACCTGTCCTAGACAAACCCAACCCCTGTATTGAGCCTCCAAAGTCAAATGCACATGATGCAAACAAACGTTCCTACTAGGGATCCGTCATGAGGCTGAGTTATTCTAGGTTCAAAACATGGGTATTTGCTCTAGACTGTGTACTCGAGTGGACAACTCGAGTCGAGGAGGGGGCTACGTACCGGGGACCCGAAAGATCATCTGGCTTAGTAACTTGTCCGAGCCTCTTTCTTATTTTAAGGTACGACACTAATAGAATAGAGAGTCTCGACCAGCGAGCACATCCCCGAAGATAAGAAGAGAAGGGTTTCGTAACAATTTATATGTACAGTTCAAATAATATCAAAGCAATAAAAGCATCATTTTGCACATTAAGCCCAACATGTAAAAAATCAGATAATAAACAAAGCCAAGTACAATAATTATTCTAAGCTCGAATTCTTGAACCCTGAACCAATGGTTTTGGGTTAATTGTCCCCAGCAGAGTCGTCAAAGCTGTCACACCTCCTTTTTACCTACACTCCGGGAAAGGAGTATAATAAAGGGAGTTTTTTCAATTAAAGGACAATCGAAACGGGGTTCATTTATTAAGAGATTCAGAGTCGCCACTTGGGAGATTTATGGTGTCCCAAGTCACCGGTTTAAATCCCGAATTGAGGAAAGGGTTGACTCTATTTAACAGTCTGCATACCAGAAATCCGAGTAAGGAATTCTGTTAACCCGGGAGAAGGTGTTAGGCATTCCCAAGTTCCGTGGGTCTGGCACGGTCGCTCAACTGTTATATTCGGCTTAATTATTCTGATTTTTATACATTCTGAACCTATATGCCATTTTAGATTATTTACCTCTTTTAATTAATTTTAAGGAATGTTGAACGTCGTTTAAAACATGTCTTTCGCTTGCGTCACATGAAATGCACCCACCATCTGAAACACATTTTATTCAATATTTTGGAATTTGGATTTGGGTCACATGAAATGCACACCTGAATTTAGGAAGGTAGATTTATTAAAATGCGCGCCTAAAGCAAACAACGCATGGATAACTTTGCGGGAGACCATGAAAATTCGATAAATGGCACGTCCCGATTTCTAAGTATTTTTAATGAAGTAATTAAAGAGGGCCACGCAATTCGTGATTGTATTTGGCACGGCACACCTCAAATTATTTTATGGATATCCTAAATTGAACTATTATTTTATACTAATGATTGTCTTTGAAACAACTTAATTAATTAGCGCTACAAATTAATTATTATTGAAAGCATTAAAAGGTTCGGGCCTCGAGATCAGGTCCAAATTTAAACAAGGGGACCTCCATTATTGAAAATCTCCTTAATTCAAATTTACTACCTAACTTGAAAGGCCCGAGCTTGTATTAAAATAATAATTTTAAATATGAATTAAGCTCTCAGCACCTTGGGCCTCGAAACCAGCCTCGAAATGTGAAATTTGGTCATAGTTTATATGAAATTGCCCAGTCGTGGGCCTTTGCGCAGGCCCAAATTAAAAGCAGGATGTAAATGGGTACTCAGCGATCTAATCCCAGGTCAAACCATCACTTAACACACATGAACTAATTTAAATTATTTGGGCTTCTGATTATGCCAATAGGCCCAAATCTCATTGAAACAAAAGGGTACTGCTTTGGCTCATGAACGTGCCCAAATATGATATTAAGTTTTGGCTTTGGGCCGGTAAACAATTTTGTAAAGCAAATGCACAATTTATTCACATCGAAGGCATGCTGATTTTAAAATGCAAATGTCTCCTACAGTTTCAGCGTATTTTGCACATTGATAAATAATATACTCGATCTGGAATTTTAATAGTCTTTTAGTTCCAATTCATACACCTTAAAACAACTTAGCTATGGACTGAAAATAAAAGTGACTATTGAAGTTCTCAATTCGTTTCTGAACCATTTAACAAATATATGATGTAGCTATTACATTCAACAAACATATGATGAACAACCACAAGCATATGATGAGTAAACTAAGGCAAATATTATGTTTGAACTATAGGACCTGTTTAGTTTTATATGAGTATGACTACATATGATAATTTTGAACCTCAAACTAACATAATAGTCACACTGGAACTGACTAACTTACAACTAATATTACACTCATACAAGTCTGGAAAACAGTTCATACAGTACAATTAATACAAATCAATGTATTGTTCAAATAAACACAAATACTTTATGCCTTTAAGCTAAAATAGAACATGACATTTCAGAGATCAAATCAAATAACATTTCATCATTTATCTTCCAAATCAGTTCTACATTGATTCTTCACAGGTCATATGGGACCAAAGGAGTACCTGGGAATTGAGGCAAAGTAAGAAGAATGAGAAGTCAGCAGCAGGAAGCAGCAATCGACAGAATCCAGTAACACAGTTTCAACAATCCAGCAATGAAACCTACTCCAAAACTTTGATGGAACAGTGAACAACCCACAGACACTTCAAGATTTTACTCTAATTTAATTGAACCTCAGGAGGAGAAGTTATTATTTTCAGAATTGAAGATAATCAAAAATCACTAAATAAGTTTAATCAAACAGATGAATTTCAGTATTTCCAATTGTTTCCGATTTTCTGATTTTTCCTGTCACTCAAATTAATCCTCAAATCTTCCCCCTCTTAGTGTTTGTAGTGCATATGAGTGTATATAAGGATGTATATCAGAATCCTTTTTCAACTCAATGCTCTCAAGGTTCTCTGAATTTTTCTTTCAATGCCCTCACTCTATTTCTGTATGTCTCCCCTCTATAGCAGAATGTCTATATCCTCTCTTTATACCCCAAACCTTCCCCTCCCATGTTACCTTATTTTCCAGCTTTTAGAAGCACTGAACAGGGTGTCTTTTGCACTACTGATCCCCTTTCTATTATTTTAATTCATTAGTATGGGCATGCATTATTTTAATCCTGGAGTGCCCATATTCCCAAATTAATCCCCCTTAAATCCTGTGTTATTTAATCACTTCTAAGATCTGAATTCTAACAATCAAAACAAATCAATCACAACAGTAACCAAATAGCAAAAACAAGAGCTTTCAAACACTCTTAATTCAAACCATTTCTCAAACCAAAGTGTGGACTGTAAAATTTTTTTTTAAAATTTATTTTGTGTTAACTAAACCTCTAATCGGGACTAAACTAGGTTCATCACACTAATAAATTCCAGTTCAAGCTAATTAACTGGAAACGCCATAAATTAAAACATGAAAGGACAATAATTTAACCTTAATTAAACCTGAGAAACCAAACTAACAGACGAACCCTAAATTGATATAAAAGGAAAACAAAAAAATAAATTCGAAATTCATTAAAAATTCTGACCAAGAACAGTCCTAGGAGAAGAAGAAAAGGAAAAGAAAAATACAAACGGAGCTTAATCAGAAGAAAGAAAGAACTCACCCGACTAGACTCGAACAAGAGACTCGAATTCTCTGATTTAAGCCACAAAATAGTATTATTCACCTGTTCTTAGTCAAGAACAGGCGAATAACACTACTTTGCGACGAAAATGGTCCGGAACCCTCACAAATACTGGAGAAGAAACTCTGCATCAATTGGTTTGAATTTGTCTTCTAGGGCTCGAACCCTTAGATTTAAGATTCGAGCCATTTTTACCAAGATTCGAGGGAAACTGGTAAGCGTTTTGGGTAGAAGAAGGAGAGGAGGTCCTTTGGTGTTATTTTCAGGGTGGGTAAAGGTCGGCAGCTGCTAGGGTTCGATTCTTCGAATTAAGATTCGAAGAATCCTGGCATTATTCAAGGGAAGCGGTTTTAGGGGTTGGGTTGAGGAGGTTGAGGGGAAGTTGTGGTGTTAATCTGGAGGCGTTTGGCCAATGTCTGCCATCGTGGGCGATTTCCGGCGCGGTGGCGGGCGACGGCGTTACATTTGTCTCTGAAGGAGACGAAAAATGGGTGAGAGGAGGGGCTTCGGTTTGGGGGGTGAGGGGTAAAGAATTTTGATATATCAAAATCAGGGGTTTTATTTGGGCCGTTGGATGATTAGAATCCAACGGCTCAGATCACTTCACTAAACGAAACGGGGTCGTTTAGACGGCTCAGGGTTGGACCGGGTAATGGGAACGTGTCTGGGTTGGGTTGTGGGAGACGGACTGGATCGTTTGATCAAATTAAACGAACGGTTCAGATCAAAAGGCCTGAAACGACATCATTTCGGCGATACTAGAGATGGACTGAACCGTTCGATCTAATGAGATCGACGGTCCAAGATTAACGTGACTACAACGACATCGTTTGGTCGATGCTGGGGCGGACTGGATTGGGGCGAATTGGGCTGGTTTCAGATTGAAATTGACTGAGCCTAGGGAATTTGGATTAGTTCCTCTTTGTTCTAATTCTTTCCCTCTTATTTTATTATTTTTCTCAAATTATTTTCAAAAATTAAAACCTACAATTGAAAAACCAAATTAACTTAAAAATGCTAAGTATCTCTAAATAATAATTATCACAAGTAATTAAGTACTAAAATCACACAATTGAACACCAAAAATGCAAAAATGCATTATTTTTATGTTTTTCCTTTATCTTGTAAGTAATTTACTATTTAGTTAAAAATTATAAAATTAAATCCTAAATGCAATTACAACCTATTTTTGTATTTTCTTATTAATTGATCAAATAGACATGCACACACACAAATACAAATAATAACTTAAAACCAATAAAAATTCACAAAATTGCACGCAAAGGAATAAATTGTTTTATTTTGAATTTTATGGGAATAATTCGTATAGGCAAAAATCACGTGCTCACAGTCCCTGTTTAGCCATATCTGAAATAGGACCAATAAAATAATAAGAATGGCTACAACTACTCAATGTGATAACATATATCACAATTACTTGTAGAAGGATATCAATCGAGGGATTATTACTAAAATAATTTTAATTCGCTGAAATAAACAATGATAAACAGTGAGATTACCAAACGTCCATTCCTTGTACTTTGTTTAACCAATTTTCAGGTAGTTTCCTTCACCCCTTTTGATATAACAAAAAAGTATTTTTAAGACTATGAAGCAATTTAATGTTGGAGAAATTCCTCAATAAATCAGTAGACCTTTTTGCTTGACTTCCATAGACTTGCAAGATAATAAGCTTATTAGCTCTATTCCACCAATTGTATTTAACCAACCATCACTAAACAGATTGATCTAACAAATAAAAACCTTTATGGAAAACTACCTAGAAATATATGTGATAATTTTTCAAATTTAATTATTTCTTTAGAAACAAAAGAATTCATCACTACATTCTGTGAATATAAAAAAAAAATTCACAAAAAAATATTAACTTATGCTTTCTATGATATAACATGGTGTTAGGCCACTTCTATTAACAATTAAAATTGTTTTAAATCACCATAATAGGCAAAGAATGTTAATACAAATATAAGTACTTAAAGACAAAAAAAAATATGAAGAAAGCTTCTGGTATGAACAATATCACTGGACATTACAAAAAACCAAATTGGTTGATGTCAACAAAACTAATTGGTAAATGGTTATACTACAAAACAAACTTTGTTCTCTTCCAGTAAGGATTCTCAGTTCTGGAATTGTTATCAAACATGGCATTTTCTATCTTTTACTGCGATAGTTCCAAAGAAAATTGCAGTAGCAGTCAAAATAATATAGCATCGACTGAGAAGTTGTAAAACAGAAAATAATAACCTGGCTCTGATACCATTGTTATAATAATAATTGCGGGGCGAGAACAACCAATTGTGTATCTTGTTGATGTAGCGGAAACCGTTGAACTCACCACCAAAAGAATTGCCCCAAATCATATTCTGAATCTCCAGGAAACAGAGTTTTTGTTCGCAAACTAAATGACCAAAGTTCATTGTGTTCTTCCTTTCACAATTTTTTGCACACTTCAATCTCCGTACTGAAGAGAAGTATATAGAGAAGAGGAGATGGGAGAACTACCAATGATAATTGTTCCTCCACGTTCTCACGTTTCTCAAAAGAAAACGTGCAGTAGTTTTTGGGAGAAAAAACTACGTGTAACCTCCTTATGTTTTATCCCCCTCCCTCCCCCCCCCTTTCTTTATCACTTTTTAAAACGGATTGGTTCAGTCCACATGGGCGACCCACGACCCAAACCGTATATCCAACAGTTTATATATTCTTTCGCCAAAATTATCTTAGCTTTACTTAGTCAGATAAAATTTTATTTGCGTATAATTTTTGTCTATAATAGATCTAAATATTTTTAATAAAATAAGGACATCCTTATATTTAGGAATCTCGATAGATAAATTTTTTGCAAAGTACGTAAAAATTCTAATCATCTTATTAAACAATTTATGTTCATTCTCCATTTAAGTTTCGAAAGACACATCTTTCGAAAATTGTTTATTTTCTTTTTTAATCAAAGGCGTGAATAAAAAAATTCAAAAAAGTATTTATCCTCTTTTTTAAAATTTATAAAATTATTTATAATTTCAATTTATTTTTAATAATTATAGTTTAATATAATTATTTACGGATATACCTCATAGGTGATGTTAAGTATAGGATTTTCATAGTATAAGGGGTATAAGCATTCAATTTTATAATGCATAGAGTGTATCCACAACTAAATCATATTACATGGATATTTAATGTAATAAACCCCCCCAAAAAAAAGTTGGAATTCAGCAACATGTCTATGCCACAAATCATTATGGACTCGTGGAACTTCTTTTAATTATTTTGTAAGGGAGGTATACTTAATTCGTGTAATTTCCCCTCGATTAAAACATATGTACAATCCCCTTAAACTAAGACCAAGTATCAAAACAAGTCTTTGATTCGTGGCTTAAAGTAACTTATATGAATTTTCTAACGTTACCTACCATAACATGGATAGGCCAACCACCACTCCAGCAAGGTAGCACCCCACACAATGCGGCGGAATCACGTCGGCAGCCGCACATGATCTGTCCAATTATTAGGAAAATATCCTATAATAATGGTCCTTTATACTATTATCAGTTTGTTACTATTCTGTACCAAATATTATTACACATCAAGTATTTACAAATTTAAAAAGTATTTAACAGTACTCTAGTGTCATCCTTCACCTGTTGTCACTGTATACGGTAAAAATCGTGTCCACCCGATTTCACTGTTTTACCGGGATCAGGGGGAGTTGATAACTAGGGATTTTGACGTGTTTCATGCTCCTCCTTGCTTGCGCTTTGATTATAAATTCTTACAAAATAGTCCCAAAGAGCCATAAGTTGTGCTTGATTATAGGTTTGATCAACAAAGTGACGAGATGTCAAAGATCGGCTCAAAAGGAGTGAAACCTGCACAAGTATCAAAGACAAGACAACTTAGGACAAACTAACCTAGTGCGGCCGCAGTCCATTCTGTGTGGTCCGCACTAGGGAGATTCAGAGACAGGATTTTGAGGCATCAAACCTAGTGCGGCCGCAGTCCATTCTATGCGGTCTTCACTAGGGAAATTCAGAGACTGGATTTTTAGGGCAGCAAAGCAGTGCGGCCGTAGTAGATATTGTGCGGCCCGCACTGAAGAGACCGCGGCCGCACCACCATTCTGTGGTCCGCAAAAGAGAAGATCAGAGAGATGTAATTTGCAAAGATTCAAGCCAGCGCGATCCGCGGTCATATTTGTGTGGACCGCATTAGAAACCTCCACGGCCGCGGTCCATTCTGCGCGGTCTATGGAGCCTGAGTTCAGAGAGCCAAGATTTTAAGTACAAGAGCCTAGTGCGGCCGCAGTCCATTTTGTGCGGCCTGCACTAACCCCGCTGGGGCATTTTTGTCCAGTTTTTCCAGCTTAGTATAAATAGAACCTTTTTGCATTTTTAGGGTATCAGACATTACAGTACAGTAGCTGCGCTCGTGAGAAGACCTTTCTTAGCCATTTTTGGCACTTTTGCTTAGTTTTAATCATTGAAACTGTGTATTTACATTAGTAGTTAATTAATATGTCTTTCTCTTCATCTATTTCTCTGATTTTATCTTCAAACGGGAGTAGCTAAACCCATAGCTAGGGTTGTGGCTCAACCCTAGTGTGGGTAATTGATGGGTGTTGTGATTTAAGGTTAGATTGATTATGGGTATTTGTTATTTGGGTCAATTTTATGGTTTAATTTATGAATTAGTGGTTTCAAACACTAGTTTGTGCTAAGTTGACTTGGCTCTTCTTGAAAAAGAGAGCCTAAGTCTCCAAAATTGACTCAACAAGGAATTGAGATGGACTCAAGAGATTTGATAGTCCAAATTAAAGGGTTAAATATCGAGAGAGTAATTACCCGACTTGAACCCTAGTTGCTCGAGCAAATATGCATACCCAATTGGTCTCGAGAGAGTCAATTGGGTGAAACCACTTTTTCTTCCGAGAGGTGTAGAGTAGGTAGTATTGTGTAACGGTTATAACATATTTTCCCAATCGTGTCAATCGTGCCTTAGATGCAATTACCCGTCAATTAGCCACCTAGGTGAAGGTCACTACCCTAGTGCCCTTTATAATATTAGATACAACTTGTAGAAATTTACTCTTAGTCTAATTTAGTTACAATTATAATTTGCAGTTTGATCATAGTAGAATGTAAAAACCAAAAATGAATGGAATATCAACTAACAGCATACACGCAAATCTTCCTCGAGTTTCAGATTGACCAGCCAATTTTCGGCCCCTAGTGTCAATCCCAAGTGCAAATGAACAATCACTCCCAAAGGATGCACAAGTTTTTGCCGCCCCCGTAGGGGTGGATAGTTACATTTGGAATTTGGTCACCGCCGAAGACTAAGCTCTGATGGATGAGGTAGGAGCACCGTGTCTCTTCGATGAGTCCCAGTAGGCTTTGAATTGGGTAAGGCATAACTTTCTTTGTCAATACCAGTCTCCATACTTGTATTTTTCTCTTCTTTCCTAATTCTTTTTCTTCTATTTGTGTAGGTCTTGGTGCTTCATCATGAAGCTTTCTTTAGGTCTCGAGGGGAGCTGAGACGATGTGAGGCCGAAATTCAAGGTCTTACTAAGGATAGAAACTCTCTCAAGCTTCTTGGTGAGCAAAAAGAAGAAGAAATCAAGGGCCTCCGAGCTGAGCTGGCTACGGATAAAAGAGAGAAGTGACCAAGCAGGTCATAAAAGTTTTAGAATCTCGTGGCATCGGTTCGAGAGTGATGTCTAATAATTCGATCTCATGGGTCCAGCAGTTACACAAGATGATCGGGTAACTCCGTGGAGAGGTAGATGCGGTGAAGGTGGAACCATAACGTGGAAGCAAAATATGGACCACCTTTCCTCAGAGAAAGAGGCTGCTCGAGCTCAGTCATCCTTGGCTGAAAGCCAACTCCAACGAATGAGAGAGAAAAACTTGGCATAAGCCAAGAAAATTGAGGAGCTCCAGGCTCGGTTGGTCACGGAACTTGCAGTGTCGAAATCTAAGGCTTAGACGGCTAAGGTCGATGCTGAGGCAATCTTGGCCGCCTATCGATCTGACGCCAAAGTCGCTCAAGCTCGAGCAAAGAAAGTTGTTGATACTGCTCAGACTCGAGCATACTGGGTTCCGAGATTACCAAGCTTGCCAAGTGGCAGGCTCGAAGGAGATTCTCGAGGAGATCCACGCTCGTGGAGACTCCAAGAGCATGAGTGGATCTGAGAGCGGAGAAGACCCCGAGGGTGAAGATGTTGCTCCTGGGGAAAATTAAGTACTTAGGATCTTTTTTGGATTTTTTGCATAGAATTCCGATCGGGCCATATTGCATTGTAAATAAATTTGACATACATAAAGATCTTTCTTGTGAAATTACATCACTTCTACCTTATGAATTTTTTATTTATTTATGTTCTATGAAATTATTATTCATAGGTTCGAGGTTCAGGTAATTTGGATCGAAATAGAACTAGTATCGAGTGAGTGCTTGCTCAAACTGGAAGTAGGGTAACCCTTAGGTTTTAACTGAGTGAGGATAATCCCTCGAACTCAAAATGAATTAGGCTTTCGTATTAGGCTGATGTGGCCTTGGTAAAAAGATTGGCTTTTTCCTCTTATCTGCCTAAAAAGTTCATTGTTAATTATACAAAATTCGTTATGACTTAGCACGAAATAAGGAATTGCTTGAGAGTTCGAACAATTTGCACTCATTAGATTTTTTCAGGCTTGATATTATCGAAGCCCTTTATAATTTTGCCGAGGGTAGCCTTTTTAACCGGTTTATAAGAATATTTGAAGGCCTGTTTTATTATGAAATTTGGACATCTCTGAACCGTGTTAATTCGGCCATAGCCTTTTTATTTGGGATTTTCCTCTTAGGTTTATTTCCCCTTTCACTTCGAGCTTGCCCGAAGTGTCATTCCCCGAGTGGGGTGGCCATGGCTTATAAAAATCGAGGGTCACCTTTAAGGTTTTATGATCTCGAAGTTTTAATAATTTGATCTTGTTTATTTTTTGGAAGGCAGTCCCTGAGCGTGGGGTTAGTTGTTTGAACTTCCGTTATGATCGACCCTTAGGCCTATTTACACAATAGATCAAGAGTATGAAATTGTAAAGTAGAAAATTTTTTCTAAGGCATGAGATATTGGCAAGGAAAAATACTTCCTTCAATAGATGATTATACATGCGTACATGCTTGATGTTAGGGCTTGAGTAACCTATATAGGAAAAGTTCATTCGGCCGTTTGGACAGTACAAAATTTAAATATCGAGACCCCGTTGTTACAAAGTAATTTCCTTGCAACAAAGTTGACATTCGAGGGTAATGCCCCCTAGTATTCGTGGTTGATTGTAAAGAAACCTCAGATACTGTTGAATTGTTCTAAGTTAGCATGATCAATGGTTGCCTAGTTAAAAGACTCGCTAGAAAACCCAATTAGGACCAAATCGGTCTAAGGGAAAAATAGTGCAACGCGTGCTTTTAGACCTAAAGACTTCGTGCTGAAAGATCCATCGTCGTTCCTGATCAAATACTTGCAATTCGTTAGTTTAAAATATAAATTAAAATGGAAAAGGTCATATCTTAGCAGTAATATCGCTTTAGAAGTGAGACATTCCAATTGATTGGTAATTGCTCGCCGTCCATCTTACCGAGCTTGTAGGATCCCTTTGCGATAATGTCGAGAACCTGACACGGTCCCTCCCAATTTGGACCCAATTTTCCTTCATTCGGGTTTCGAGTGTTGAGTGTGACCATTCTCAGCACCAAGTCCCCAATTTTAAAGTGTAGAAGGTTGGTTCCTCGATTGTAGTACCTTTCGATCCGCTATTTTTTGTGCGGCCAATCGAACGAGGGCGGCCTCGCGTCTTTCATCCAACAATTCTAGGCTCATGTTCATGGCCTCGTTATTTGACTTTTCTTTCGCATATCGAAACCTGAGTTTGGGTTCCCCAACCTCAACCAGTATAGGATCTTAGGCACCATAGACCAAAGAGAACGGTGTTGCCACCATACCAGATTTTGACATTGTGTGGTATGCCTAAAGAACCTCGGGCAATATCTCTATCCATTTTCCGTTAGCATCGGTCAATCTTTTCTTAAGATTTCGAATGATATCTTTGTTGGTCGATTCGGCTTGTCCGTTCCCGCTGGGATGGTATGGAATTGATAGGATCCATTTACTCTTGTGATCCTAGAGAAATTTAGTCACTTTGCTGCCGACAAATTGCTTTCCGTTGTCGCACACAATCTCGACAGGCAACCCGAATCGGCATATAATATGGTCCCGAATGAAGTCTATGACTTCCTTTTCTCTAACTTTCTTGAAAGCCTTAGAAAAATAATCAGTAATAAATAAAATAAACTGAGCTTTACCTGGGGCCGATGGTAGAGGGCTGACGATGTCCATTCCCCATTTTATGAATGGCCATGGGGACAAGACCGAGTGGGGCTGCTCCTCGAGCTGGTGAATCATTGGCGCATACCTTTGACATTTATCGCACTTTCGAATGAACTCTTCTGTATCTTTTTCCATATCATCCCAATAATACCTTACTCAGATAACTTGTGAACCAGTGATTCGGCAATGGAGTGGTTCCCACAAGTGCCTTCGTGAATCTCCCATATGATGTAGTCGGTGTTTCCTTGTCCCAAACATATCGCCAATGGCCTATCGAACATCCTTCTAAATAGCGTTCCATCCTCAGTCAAAGTGCACCGTGCTGCCTTCGTGCGTAGAGTCCTTGACTCCTTCAGATCTGACAGGAGTTTCCCGTTTTTTAGATATTCAATGTACTTATTTTTCCAATCCCAAGTCAAACTTGTAGAGTTTATTTTGGCATGGCATTTTTGGATTACCGATCTCGAGAGTTGTACATTAGTCCCCGAGTTGAGCTCGTCATCTTCGACTGATGACCCCAAGTTTGCAAGGGCATCAGCCTCAATGCTCTGTTCTCGAGGTATGTGTTGCAAGGTCCACTCTTTAAACTGATGTAAAGTTACCTGTAGCTTGTCCAAGTACCTCTGCATTCGATCTTCACGGACTTCAAAAGTTCTGTTGACTTGGTTTACCACAAGTAGGGAATCACATTTGGCCTCGATGACCTCTGCTCCCAAACTTTTAACCAGCTCAAGACCCACAATCTTGGCCTCATACTCAACCTCATTGTTAGTTAATTTTGACGTTTTGATAGATTGTCTAATTGTGTTACCTGTGGGAGGCTTCAAAACGACGCCCAGCCCGGACCCTTTCACGTTCGAATCATCGTTCGTGAAGAGGGTCCATACCCCCAATGATGTACCCAATTTTAATAACAGTTCATTTTCAACCTCGTGTACGAGAGCTGGCATGGAGTCAGCTACAAAGTCTGCCAAGATTTGAGATGGCTATTCGGGGTTGATATTAAATATCGTACCCGCTGAGTTCCACGACCCATTTAGCCAATCCCTCAAAAGTTTGGGTTTATGCAAAATATTTCGAAGGGTTTAAGTAGTTATAAAACATATTAGGTGACATTGGACACATGGTTTTAATTTCCTAGAGGCGCTTATTAAAGCAAGGGCTAATTTTCTAAGTGAGGATACCTAATTTCGGCATCACATAAGGTCTGACTAACATAATAAACAGGGAATTGCGTACCTTGTTCTTCTCGGACTAGGACTCCACTTACTGCTATTTTCGAGACCGCCAAGTATAAGTAGAGTTGGTCGTCCGCTTTCGGGATATGAAGCAGTGGAGGGCTTGACAGGTATCATTTTAGTTCTTATAAGGCTTGTTGGCATTCTAGGGTCCATGCAAAATTGCTCTTCTTCTTAAGCAGTGATAAGAACCGGTGACTCTATCTGAGGACCTCGAGATGAATCGCCCTAGGGCAGCTATGCGCCCGGTCAACCTTTGCACAGCCTTCACATTATCTACGACTTTGATATACTCGAACCCCTGATTGGACACCATGAAGCCGAGAAACTTGCTTGAGCCGACCCCAAATGCACATTTTTCTGGGTTGAGTTTCATGTTGTACCTCCTTAGTATATCGAAAGTTTCCTGCAAATGTTTCAAATGGTTCACTACTCGCAAGGACTTAACTAGTATGTCATCAATATAAAATTCCATAGATTTCCCAATTTGTTCTTTGATTATTCGATTTACTAGGCGTTGATAAGTTGCACCGGCATTTTTTAGTCCGAACGGCATTACATTATAATAATAGGTCCCGTATTTAGTGATAAATGAAGTCTCTTCCTGATCCTCCAAGTTCATCCGTATTTGATTATACCCAGAGTATGCATTGAGAAAATCGAGAATCTCGTGGCCGGGCATGGCATCGATCATGCGATCGATGTTCGACAAAGGAAAAGAATCCTTAGTTCAGGCCTGGTCTAAGTCCTTATAGTCTATACACATTCTATGTTTATTACCCTTCTTAGGAACCACCACTACGTTAGCTAACCATTTGGGATATTTTACTTCCCGAATGGACCCAATTTTGAGAAGTTTGGCTACCGCGTCTTTGATAAATATATGCTTAACCTCGGACTGGGGTCTTCTTTTTTGCTTTACTGGACGGAAGTTCGGGTCCAAGCTTAGTTGATGGGTGGTGATTTCTGGTGGGATCCCTGTCATATCGAGATGGGACCAAGCAAACAATCTATGTTATCTAAACGGAATTGAATATGTTTTTCCTGAGCTCGGGAGTTAACCCCGTGCCCAGGTATACCTTTCGATTGAGTAGATGCTCGTTCAATAAGATTTGTTCCAGCTCTTCGACCGTTGAATTCGTTACGTCAGAATCATCGGGGATTATGAAGGTTTGAGGTATCATATAATCATCATCCTCGAGAGTTTCCTGCTCTTCCGATCGGGCTGAGTCCGGTGACTGTGGTTACTATTTGACTTCCTGCTTTCCCTTCAACTCTGTTCCCTTTGTTGATGAAAGTTTTTGTACGGGTATTACTTCGTCGATTGCAAACATTTCCTTGGTGGCATGTTGCTCCCCGTATACTATTTTAATTCCCTATGATGTTGGGAATTTTAGAACTTGGTAAAGGGTTAAGGGTATCGTCCGCATGTTATGGATCCAGGGCCTTCTGAGCAGAGTGTTGTACCTCATATCACCCTTGATTACATGGAACATAGTTTCCTTTATGGTCTCGGCCATGTTCACTGGCAAAATAATCTCTCCTTTGGTGGTTTCGCTTGCCATGTTGAAGGTGTTAAGTACTCGGGTTACGGGCACAATTTGATCTTGTAGGCCGAGTTGTTCTACGACCCTTGATCGAATAATATTGGCCGAGCTACCTGGATCAACTAATAAAAGTTTAACTTGAATTTTATTCATAAAGATAGATATTACCAGAGCGTCGTTGTGAGGTTGTTCGATTCCTTCCGCATCTTCGTCGTTGAAAGATAAGGTCTCTTCTGGTAAGTTGTCCTGAGTCCATTTTTCTCTTGTGATTGTCACCTTGGTACGTTTGAAAATCGGTCCTTATGGAATATCGACCCATCCAACGATCACGTGAATCATGTGCTGTGGCTCTTCTTTCTCGTTCTATCTATTTGAATCTTTGTTTCTTAAGTGGTTCTTGGCCCGATCACTTAAGAATTCTCGAAGGTTCCCCTCGTTGAACAATCGGGCTAATTCCTCTCTTAGTTGTCTGCAAACTTTTGTTTTATGGCCATGGGTTCCATGATACTTGGATATTTGGTTTGGGTTTCTCTGGGCCGAATCGATCTGCAGAGGTTGAGGCCACCTGGTATCTTTGATACACCCAATGGCGGATACTATGGCTAAAGCATCTACGCTGAAGTTATATTCTGACAGTCAAGTTGCTTTTTTAGACCCCACATCCCTATCGACACCACTCTTGCTCATGAGCCCTCGAGAGCATTTTCCTTGATCATTCCTTCTATTATTCCGAACGGGGTTGTGTCCAGACCCCCTACTTCTCTGATCTCCCCCGTATGCCTAATATCGATCTCTGTTGATCATGGTTCCTGATCGGCAAGCCTTTTAACTCTGCCCACGAACCTGTTGGGATAAATTGACCTAATTGGAGCCCCCAGCTAATCGACTTCGACCCTAATCTTCAATTGATATCGATTATGTATATCGTACCAAGTGAACGACGGGATATTCTATAAAATTCTACTTTAATTGTTGCGAAGCTATGTAACTCTGTTCGTTGAGACCTTGAGTGAAGGCTTGAACAGCCCAATCATCAATGAACGGTGGCAAATACATCCGTTCCATTTGAAATCGAGATTCGAATTCCCTGAGCATCTCATTATCTTTTTGCGTTACTTTGAATAGGTCCGACTTTCTAGTTGAAACCTTAATGGATCCAGTGTGGGCCTTCATAAAAGAATCTGGAAGCATAGCAAATGAATTAATAGAATTAGGTGGAAAATTATGGTACCATATCATGGCACCTTTCGATAGAGTTTCTCCGAATTTCTTCAGCAACAAGGATTCAATCTCGTTATCTTCCAAGTCATTTCCCTTAATGGAACACGTATATGAGGTGACGTATTCGTTTGGATCTGTCGTCCCGTTATACTTTAGAATCTCGGGCATACGAAACTTCTTTGGAATTGGCTTCGGAGCCGCACTCGGGTGAAAATGATTTTGGACAAACTTTTTGGAATCGAGTCCTTTTAGTACTAGTGGTGCCCCTGGGATCTGGTCGACCCTAGAGTTATAAGTTTTCACCTTTTTATCATTTTCCTTGATCTTCTTTTCCTCGGTCTCAATTCACTTTGTCAGTTTCTATGGCATTTTTACGATAGCGGGATTAGTCTCTGATTCCCCTCCATTCGATCTCTTTGGCACCGATTTAGCTCTATGAGCAACTTCTTGTGATGGCTTGAGCTCGATCCTGCTTGGTGCACGATTCTAATTTTGGAGTTGTGCTATTGCAGCTTGTTGAGTCTGTAACATCTCAAATATCATTCGAAGGCTAATTCTGCCTTAGTCACCGCTCTGTGTGTTCTGATCCGCTATTTGAGCATCTCTGCGGACACTATTCTTAGGGTCGATGCCCAAATTCTCATTAATGACAATATGGGAGCTGACGTCGATTAGAACCACGGCCAGAGCTCCATCGGGGTTAACTGGAGGTACTCCGTTTCCTGGGGCAGCTACGTTTTTGTTCTCGCCATAAAGACCAAGGCCATTGTCTATCTGTGTGGGTGCTACTTGGGAGTTTAACATGTCGATCATGAAATCAAAGACACTTCAAAGAACAAGCGTAAAATAATATGTGTGAAAAAAATTGTACCAGGCAATCCCTATTATCCTTAGCCCCACGGTAGGCGCCAAACTGTTTACCCTTAAAATCGAATAACAATTAAACTTATAAGTGATTTTAAAGATATGTAATTTCATTTAGAAAAAACTGATAAATATAAGAATTGATGCTAGGATTCGACAATAAAATAAAGCAAACCAGTGTAGTGAACAATTATGGCCCTAGAGCTAATTGCCCTCGAACCAACTGAACAAGTTATTGGGAGTATGAACTGGACATAGAATGTAATGACCCGACTAGTCGTTTTAAGTGTTTGCACTTTGCTCAGTGTTTTGAGGGCTCGAGTATGTCTGCATGATGTATTATGACTTGCATAAATCGTCGGTGTTGGTTTTCAAGTTATCCGGAATCGATTTGAAAGAATAAACTTCAAGATTTAAGCTCTAACTTGCAAGAGCTGACAAAGTTTGACTTTTTAGCATTTGACCTCAGAATGGAGTTTCGTCAGTTCCATTAGCTCCATGGGTGATTTTAGACTTAGGAGCAAGTCCAGATTAAAAATTGGAGGTTCGTAGTCGAATTAGTCTTGAATTGGCGAAAGTTAGATTTTTAGGAAGTTTGACCGGGAGTGGACTTTTTGATAACAAGGTCAGATTCTAATTTCAGAAGTTGGAATAGGTCCATAATAAAAAATGCGACTTTAGTGCAAAATTTGAGGTCCACCGGAGGTGATTTGATAGGTTTTGGCATCGGTTGTAGAAATTACAGTTTCAAAATTCATTGATTTTGACTTGAGGTATGATTCATTGTTGCGAGGTTGTTATGTGTGATTTGAAGTTTCGAGTAGGTTCGTTTCTTCATATGGAACTTATCTGCAAAATTTGGCACCATCCAGAATTGATTGATATGATTCGGATGCTCGGTTGCGATTCTAGAAGTTCTTGAAGTTTAGTTTGATCTTCATGCGTGTTGGCGTCAGATTCGTGGTTTTAGAAGTTATTTTGATGATTTGAGCATGGGAGTGAGTTCGTGTTGTGTTTTTGGACCTGGGTGCATGATTGGTTTGGATCCTCGAGGGCTCGAGTGAATTTCGGATCTATTTTGGAATGTGCGACAGCTGCAATTGCGAATCAGCCATCGCATTTGCGAAGTCTGGGCTGCTGGGGAAGATTCGCATTTGCGAAGAACCCTGGCGCATTTGCAAGATTTTTCCCTACACATTTGCAAAGTATATAGTCGCAATTGCGACCTAAGAAGGAGGCTCTCCAATTCGAATTTGCGATACATTGTTTGCATTTGCGAACCAACTGTCGAAATGCAACATCTACAACCTGTTAAGTGCTGAGAATTCTGAGACTTAGCTTCATTTTGATATATTTTGAACCCTAGCTTCAAGGAAAGGCGATTTTGTGAAGGGATTTTCCTACCAAATCATTGGGTAAGTGTCTTTAATCATTTCTCAACTATATTTCATGAATTTATACAAGATTTAACATCAAATTCATGAGAAATCTATGGAAAAGTTTGGGGGTTTTGTAAAAGTTTTGAAAAATGAAAATTTAGGATTTGACAGTCTAATAGGACTTGAATTTGAAACAAAACACATATTTGAACTCGCATGGCTATGGGTAGTCAAGACCTACCCTTGGACTCGGGTTTTGACCAGGCAAGCCCGGGGTTTGACTTATGTTGACTTTTTAGAAATCTAATAAAAATCATAGCTTTAATTGAAATTGTTTTATCTTCATTGTGTGATGTATTCAAGTCGTCGTTGGCTATTGAGCCAGGCGGAGGAGAATTTGTAAAGGAAAAGGGCTAGATTGAGTGTCTGGTTAGCCAAATTGAGGTAAGTGTTTTGCTTAACTTTATTAAAGGAATTTTTCCTCCTATCTGTCATTGTTTGCTACATACGGGGGAGATACATATATGAGGTGACGAGCATATATGTATGTGCCAAAGGTTAATCATACTCGGGGGTGGATTATGTTACATTTTGACTTGGAAAGTTGTGATTGGGATATGTTTGGAATATTCGTTAAGACACTCTCCTTGATGTTATTTATGCTTCTTGCCTTGTTTGTCATTGAAATACATATGCTTGGTAAGTATGAGTGTAAATCATGAAGGGTGATAAAGTACCATTGTTTATACATTATCAAGTGACGGAGAGTGTAAAGCACGAAGGGTGATGCCGTGCCATATCATTGAGAGTAAAAGCACGAAGGGTGATGCCGTGCCATAATATTGAGAATAAAAACACGAAGGTTGATGTTGTTCCTTGTTATGAGATTGTAAAGCAGGAAGGGTGATGCCGTGCCATTTTCTTTATATTGTTATGCTTTTATATCATCGTGAGTTCATGGCGCGATGGGTATTTCCGTGTAGGCGAGGATGAGGACATGCATTATGTTGTGATATCTATTTTCTCGTGTATATATTCATGTCTTTACCTTGAGATATTATTGGTGTAATTACAGATCTGATGTGACTTGTTGCTATTGTTCTGTCATTTATCTCTATATTAATTGTTGTTATGTCGCTCATATCTTTTGCTTGTTTAACTTGTAATTATCTTGCCTATTTTCCTGCTTTTATAATTACACTCATGTCGTATCTATTCTATTGCACTTTGGTACAAGCCTTCAATCATGCTAGTCACTCATGCTTCTACTTGTTAACTTGTAAATATCATGTGCTTCCTTCTTGTTTGTTATATCTATACTTAAGCCTTCATCATGCTAGTTAGTTGAAGTTGATATTCCTTGTTTCCAATTATTGTCATCTCTCTCCTGCTTTCCTCTTAGTCTTTTACTGTTGTCCATATAGTTATACTTGTTCATTATTGCTACTTATGTATTACCTACCTTGTGATTTCTGTTATCAGTATTTCTGTCATCTGGTTGGTTCTGTTATACATATATTGGGTGAGGATAAGATAAAAGCACGAAGGGTGTTGCCATGCAATTGACTTGATATCCGAGTACATACCTCATGTTATGAAAGTTAAGAATTGATTATTATGGTTTATTGGGTTCATTCTAAGTAAAGGATTGTTCGAGGTATTTGAAAATGACAAATTGTGACTATGTTAACACTCGGTTATTATTTTTGCGTATTTGTTTCGTGTATTCTTCTCGATTATATTGTGGTATTGTTATATTGCTGATTCACAATGCAGGTTTTATCAGTAAGCATCTTTTAACTAAAAAGCCTCATCACTACTTTGATGAGGTTAGACAAAATACATATTAGTACATGGGTCGGTTGTACTGATACTACACTTCTGTACATTGCGTACAAATTTTAGGAGCAGAGCTGCTGGTGATGTCAGGTGCTGACACTGAAGATGTTCATGCTTTCCGGATATAGCTGCTAGTTGTCCTTGGTAGCTTAGGTTTTGCTAATCTGTTTATGTAACATTAAAACAGAACGTGTAACTATTTGTATCATTTTTGCAAATTCTATGTCTTAGAAGCTCATGAGTTGTATTACCAGTTCTTAGGTAAAATTTATAAGCATTCAGATAACTCTTTACTATTTTCCTATAATCTCTTTTGGACTGTATTTACTGTTAGTTGGCTTACCTAGTGGATCGAGTTAGGTTCCATCACGACCAATAATTTTTCGGGTTATGACAAGGTGGTATCAGAGCACAAGGTTATGTTCTACGAGCGATGAGCAGTGTCTAGTAGAGTCCTGCGGATTGGTATGATGATGTCCATACCTATCTTTGGGAGGCTACATGGCATTTAGGAAAAATTTCCCTTTCTTCTATCCTTATCGTACGGCCTTATTCCAGCTTGAAATCTACAGCTTTGACTCCCCTAATCACTCGTATGTTATGTTGTGCACTCAGTATTCATTATGTGCCGACGATTGGTAATGCTACAGATAGATCACAACAGGCTATGGATGCTTGATTATCATCGCGATTTATTGCCTAGCCTCAAAAGCAGATGCATTATTAAATCTTCTAGTCATCCATTTGTGCTATGAGGCAGTTTTTTTATATCTAGTTGTAAGCACAGATTTGGGAAGATTGGCTGATAGCCTGGATGATGTGATTAAGTTGGGTTCATGGCAAGGTGTCTATTTGAGTACAACTGGTGGGCCATCTCGTGCATGATGAGCTTGGATTTTGTGTCTCGTATGAGGTTTCCATTCGATGGAGTGCATATTTCATCATTTCATAGCATTTGGGGAAGTTGTTTGACTATTGCAATGATGGGTAAGCGCTTGGCAGAGTCTTCGGGGTGTTCTACAATCAATGTTGCATGAGTTTTTGAAGTATTCAGCTAAATAGTCATGCAAGATTGGGCAGGTTGTGAAGGTATGGTACTTTGGGTTGTTGATGAGGTGTTCTATGGCTTCGAGCTAAGTGGTGGAGTCTGCTAATAATGATCATTGTAGGATCATGGGCCGTATCAGTTTTCGCACCGAGAGATTTCTTAGTTATTTCTTTGAATAGGCATATGTTATTGAAGCACGGGTTGCTCGACGTGTATTAGTTGTGTATTGAAGATCAGAGTAAGATGAGTGGTTATTGAGAAGATTCTGGCGAGTTCCAGGTCTTATGTAGCCTTTAAGGACGTTTGAATTTGTCTACGGGCAGGCTTGAAAACGATAGTGAATGGTAATCGGATATGCGATATTTCCTTATCAAGAATGGTCTACATGTCAATGTTGGGGTGAGGCAAGAAATGGCTTTGGGTTCCCAGGAAGTTTCCTTAAGGCGGTGATATCGGATTGAGTTACTTTTAGGTTGGTAGTCTGCATGACTCGATTAAGTTAGAGGTGATTGGTTCTGATTACTCGATTATGTGTTACTAAGTTCCAAAGAATTTATCATGGTTATGACCACAATCGGATTTGATGTTTTCTACAAGTATAGAAGCTATATTGCATGTGGTGGTCTTCTCTTGGATTGGGTTAAATGAAAGATTCTCGGATGCTGAGTTGTTTAACTTACATATGGTTCAGAGTTGACCATGAGACTTTCGTAGTGTTGCGAGTTAGATTGTTAGAGGCAACGCGCCGTGTGGGGTTGAAAAGTTGCATGTACAAGGTTGCAGTTAGTTTAGGAGGGAAGGATATGAGTTCTTGATGACACGAACGATTTTGGGTATTTAAAGTTTTACTGGCACCATGATTCTACCAGAGGAGAGTTCGCCTGTTGGTAGGTACATTGTGTTTTGACTTATGGGTGCATTTCGTAAGATGATGGAGTGTGAGTTATGTGTCAGACATTGGAGTAGCGATGTTGGGATTAGGTAAAAAGGTTCTGGTGTTCGTGAGGTTTAGAGACGGGTATCCTCATTAGTAGACTATTCCTTGATTGTGAGCTGTGAAGAAATGTTGAGGATTGGATGATTGATGGTAGGTGTTATGGAAAGATTGCTACGGATTTTTGGAAAGTTAATTACATGTTGGGAATGATCGAAAATTGGTTTGCGAGTTGCTTTTGAGCCTAATGAGAATGTGTATTCTGTATCGAATTGGATTTGTTTGTTCTTGCGCAGTTGTTATCATATGTATATCATCAAGCGGGATGGATGTTATTCACGCCTTGGTTTATTTTATGTGTTTCTCTCTTATACTATGATGGGTCATGAGTGATTCTTCACATGCATATTGTGATTAAGTTTAGGCCTCATGGAACTATGGGCGAGGTGGCCTTCATGATGTTGATTTACTCATTGCACCATAGTTATGCTTGTCCTACTCAATATTGTTTGTTTCTAATGATTTTTCCCACAATTATATTTTTTTGCACTCGATTGTGCTTGATATTGATGCACATGTGCTCAGTGAGACCGAGTCTTATGGCTCGATGGGTACCCTAAGTGGATTGATATGATGGGATCGGGTTGCACGCCGCAACGATACTATGGTGAAATGTGACTCCTTATTCCTGTTTCATGTATTTTGCTTTCACCTTGTTGAAAATAGTTCATAGTAAAATGTTAATACTTTCGTGTATGCTTAACTTGCTTAGTAGTCTTCTTATTTAGTTTTCTTACTATTATCTATCATGTCTGAATTATTACTTATTAGTGTACGGAACCGGGTTGTGTGGGGCTCCATACTATTATTGTTGATACTTGTCAGTGTGGCTGCTTATATTGGCTGAGATGAGGTTTCTAGACCTGATATTTCCACTATTGTATTGGGATGAGGAAGGTTTGGAAGAATAACATTATATTTTGTTGGGGATTTGGACAATGGCCCTGGTCGGGCGAGTAAGTTTCTTGGCTTATTGATATGATGATTGGTTAAGCGATTATGCTTGTTTCTATCATCATTAGTAGGGTATGAAGGTTTTGAACGAGGTTCTAATTGTATGAGGTTTGCAACCAGCACCGGCACTTCTTCCTTCTCGCCTTGGTAGCATCGTCCTTCTCATCTAAAGAAGCGTCTTTCCAAACTGAGCTCGGGCCTATTTGTTTTGGGCAGTAATGGTGGTCAGAAAATCCAACTATAAGTGTGGAAATGATAGGGTATATCATTTGATTACATCTTGGGTTATGGTTATGACTTGATATAGTATGTACAGTGTGTAGATGTGGGGTTCGGGTCTTGGAATGAATTTTGGATGATAGAGATTGAGTTTTCAAGTTTAAGGACCGAGGTCAAAATAAAGAGCTCTAGTCATGTTGTGTTGGCGGGCTTATGTGGATTATGGTGATGTGGGATCACCCACGAGTTTATTCATATTAAGGTTACACTGTGATTTGATAGCTTTGGAACGACTCCTGGCACGTTCGAGGATGAAAGTGTGTTTAAGTGGTGGAGGATGTAACGATCCGACTAGTCATTTTGACTATCTGCACTTTGCTCAGTGTTTTGAGGGCGCGATTATCTCTGCATGATGTATTATGACTTGCGTAAATTGTCAGTGTTGGTTTTCAAAATATCCGGTATCGATTTGGAAGAATGAACTTCAAGATTGAAGCTCTAAGTTGGAAGAGTTGACCAAGTTTGACTTTTTAGCATTTGACCCCGGAATGGAGTTTCGTCGATTCCGTTAGCTCCGTTGGGTGATTTTGGACTTAGGAGCGCATCCGGATTGTAATTTGGAGGTTCGTAGTCGAATTAGTCTTGAATTGGTGATAGTTGGATTTTTAGGAAGTTTGACCGGGAGTGGACTTTTTGATATCAGGGTAGAATTCTGATTTCGAAAGTTAGAATAGGTCCACAATGGCAAATGTGACTTGTGTGCAAAGTTTGAGGTCAACCGAAGGTGATTTGATAGGTTACGACATCGGTTGTAGAAGTTGAAGTTTCAAAGTTCAATGATTTTGACTTGAGATGTGATTCATTGTTTTGAGGTTGTTGTACGTGATTGAAGCTTTGAGTAGGTTAGTTTCATCAAATGGAACTTGTCTGGAAAATTTGGCGCCATTCAGAGTTGATATGATATGGTTCGGACGCTCGGTTGTGATTCTAAGTTTTTGAAGTTTAGTTTGATCTTCATGCGTTTTTGCATCTGATTCGTGGTTATAGAAGTCATTTTGATGATTTGAGCACATGAGCGAGTTCGGGTTGTGTTTCTCGACCTGGGTGCATGATTGGTTTGGAGCCCCGAGGGTTCGAGTGAGTTTCATATTGGTTTTGGAATTATTTTTCATAATTTTTGATTTCTAGTACCGGTATCATCGCATTTGCGATGTATTGGTCGCAAATGCAAAGCAGCCATCGCATTTGCGAAGTCTGGACTGTTGGGGAAGATTTGCATTTTTGAAGACCCCTGCCGCTTTTGCGAGATTTCTGCCTTCGCATTTGCGAAGTATATAGTCGCAATTGCGACCTAAGCAAGAGGCCCTCCAGTTCGCATTTGCGATACATGGTTCGCATTTGCGAACCCCCTGTCATAAATGCGACATCTGCAACCTATTAAGTGCTGAGAATTCTGAGACTTAGCTTCCTTTTATTTTATTTTTTTTGAACCCTAGCTTCGAGGAGAGGAGATTTTGTGAAGGAAGTTTCTTACCAAATCATTGGGTAAGTGTCTTTAATCATTTCTCAACTATATTTCATGATTTTATATAAGATTTAATATCAAATTCATGATAAATCTATGGAAAAAATTGGGGATTTTGTCAAAGTTTTGAAAAATAAAAATTTAGGATTTGAGAGTCGAATAGGACTCGAATTTGGAAACAAAACATATATTTGCACTCGTAAGGATATGGGTAGTCAAGACCTACCCTTTGACCAAGGTTTTGACCGGGCGGGCCTGTGGGTTTGACATTTGTTGACTTTTTAGAAATCTAATAAAAATCACAGCTTTATTAGTTGAAATTATTTTCTCTTGCATTGTGTGACGTATTCAAGTTGCCATTTGCTAGATTGAGCCGGTTGGAGGCGAATTTGTAAAGGAAAAAGGTTAATTGAGGGTTGAGTTAGCCGAATTGAGGTAAGTATTTTGCCTAACTTTGTTGAGGGAAATTTTCCTCCTATCTGTCATCGTTTGCTTCATGCGGGACTGATACATATATGAGGTGATATATGAGGTGACGAGCATATATGTATGTGCCAGGGTTAATCATGCTCGGGGGGTGGATTATGTTACATTGTGTTTGTAGAATTTCGCGACCTTCCCGCTTCATGTCTTACTTGACTCTTAGATACTACAACATAGTATTAAATGTTAGAAATCAAGACTTAGCTTATTATAACTTGATCAAATTTGACATAAATTTTGAGTACGTGTCTAATTCGGTCATCTCTATGCGAAATCATTACTACATTACTACGGTTGATATTCTTGAGATACTAGACTCTATACTTGTGTTGTGGATCATTTGTGAGATTTGTGAAAGTATTTGAATAATACGGTTCTTGCGGATTGTTGAGTCATTGTTGACTTGGAAAGTTGTGATTGGGATTTGTTTGGAATATCCATTAAGACACTCTCCTTGATGTTATTTATGCTCCATGCCTTGTTTGTCATTGATATACATATGCTTGGTAAGGAAGAGTGTAAAGCACGAAGGGTGATGCCATTCCATCGTTTATACATTATCATGTGAGGGAGAGTGTAAAGCACGATGGGTGATGTCGTGTCATATCATTGAGAGTAAAAGCATGAAGGGTGATGTCGTGCCATATTATTAAGAGTAAAAGCACTAAGGGTGATTCCGTGCCATGTTATGAGATTGTAAAGCACGAAGGGTGATGCCATGCCATTCAAACAAAAGGAGAAATCCTTTTAGCTTGAACCCACTCTTGAATTTAAGACTCGAATTTATATTCATGAATTGATTAATCTTTTAGAGACAAAGAACAAAAAATTAGATACTTTAGTTTGGCCTTAATAAATAAAATGAGACGAGCCTCGCCAAATCAAAAATACACAATCGCAGGGCCCTCATTAATTACTTATTAAAAATACTTAGAAAATCGGGAAGGGCCGTTTAGCGAATTTCACGGACCTCCCAAAAGATAATAAATACGTTAGCCGCTTTAGGCGCGATTTTTAATAATATTACTTTCCTAAATATGGGTGTGCATTTCATGCAACCCAAATCCAAATCCGAAAACGTCGAATAGGAATGTGTCGAGGATCCGGGTGCATTTCATGTGACGTGATCCAAAAATATGTTCTTAAACGACATTCACTTTCTTAAATAAAATAATTGACAAAAGCGGTAATTAATTCTAAAATTGCACAATTAAGGTAACATGTATAAAGATTAAATTTTAGCCAAATATAACAGTTGAGCGACCGTGTTAGAACCACGGAACTCGGGAATGCCTAACACTTTCTCCCGGGTTAACATAATTCCTTACCCGGATTTCTGGTTCGCGACTGTTAAACAGAGTCAAAACCCTTCCTCGATTCGGGATTCAAACCGGTGACTTGGGACACCATTAATCTCCCAAGTGGCGACTTTGAATTTTAAATAAAAAAATGAATCCCTTTTCGATTGTCTTAAAATTGGAAAAAACTCCTTTCTTTATTATATCCCTTCCCAGGGTGTAGTAAAAAGCCGAGTAAAGCTCTTCGTAAAAAGGTGGTGTGATAGCTCTGGCAACTCTGCTGTGGATAAGAACCCAGAACATTTTGTTCAGGGTTCAGAATTCAAGCTTAGATAAATTGTTGTATTTGGTTATATTTGATTTTCCTACATGTTTCATGCTTAATGTGCTAAATATTTACCGCTTTGATATTATTTGAACTGTATATAAACTGTGCTGAAAACCCTTCTCTTCTCACCTCTGGGTATGTGCTTACTGGTTGAGACTCCCTATTCTGTTAGTGTCAATACCTTAAAATAAGAAAGAGGCAGGACAAGTTACTAAGCCGGATGGCCTTTTGGTTCCCGGTACGTAACCCCCTCCTCGACTCGAGTTGTCCGCTCGGGTACACAGTCTAGAACACATACCCAAGTTTTGAACCTAGAATAACTTGACTTCATGCCGGATCCCTGGTATGAGCGTTTATTTGCATCACGTGCATATGACTTAGGGGACTCAACACAGGGGTTGGGTCCGTCTAGGACAGGTAAACAGATATGATATGACCACCATGATGCATTTTACGTGTTGCATTTGTTTGTCTCGGGCCTTCATGCTGACCGGTTTTTGAACGTCGAGAATTTTGCGAAATTAAGAAAAAGGGAAAAAGAGAGAAATAGCAGTGTAAAGAATTAATTGTTACCCAACTGCTGTCGAAATTCTGCCGAAATTGAAAAAAAAATGGAAATATTTTGTTTGTTTTACTAAAAGCAAAGGAAAAAAAGAGTCTTTATTTTAGTTTGTTTATTTGTTTGTTGAAAGTGAAAAAAAAAATCGTTATTTTGTCTTGTTTTTAAAAATAGAAAAGGAAAATAGTTTGTATTGCCATGAAAAATGAAAATGAAAAAGGGTATTGCTTTTGAAAGTAGTTTTGTTATTTGCAAGAAAGTAAAAATGAAGAAAAAAGTCTTTTTTTCAAAAATAGCTAGTTTGTTTGCCCGAACTACGCTGGTTTGATTCTCATCGGATGTGAGATACATAGGCAACCCTCATCGAGTCCAACCACCCCTTTTGCAAAAAAAAATATAGCCAAAAAATGTAAAATTTTAATTTTCGTTATAAATAAGTCGGGTGATGCCATTCTTGTTTAAAATAAGCCAAATGTCCCTCAAAAGGACGCCGGAAGGCCATTTTTGCAAGAACAGCCACCTTGAGTCATTTTCAAAACGGTTTGCGGGAACAACCTTAAAATTTCCTTTTTGGAAGTGCTGAAAGGCCGTATCCGCAAAATTGAGCTTTGGCTTTTCAACAAAAATTTTGCAAAAAATAACCACTTTGTCTAAATAAGTCATTATATGGCCAGTTGTTGTTAAAAAATAGTCTCAGTTGACATTGAAACCTTCTCAGTCTTGCGTTGGCCCGTGGCAATGCTGAGTGATGCCCCATGGGTCCCAGGATGAGAAATTTTGGTTTAGCTTTAATTATCGAGTTTGTAGTTTCTTAAACAAAAATTTTGCAAAAATAGCCACTTTGTCAAATAAGCCATTACATGGCCAGTTTTCGTAAAATAGTCGCAGTTGACATTGAAACCTTCTCAGTCTTGCGGAAGCCTGTGGCGATGCCGAGTGATGCCCCATGGGCCCCAGGATGTGAAGTTTTGATGCACTCTTGATCCAGTTTTAATCATCAAGTTTGTAGTTGGAGTCGGCTTCTGTAGTTTCCCTTCAAGAAAAAACAAAATTTGAAAATCCCAAAAAATATCTCTTTATTTTTGCATTAATTTGTAAGAACTACGCTCGGTCTGATTCATGAGGGGTCTTGATACATAGGCAATCCACATAGGATTCGACCATAACCAAAAAAAAAAAAAGGAAAAATCAATGCCTAAACACTAACATGGTGGTTTCATGTTGTCATTCCAGAAAGGTGGTTGGTTTGTGGTTTTCAAAGTGGTAATTCTTCTCGACAACAAAAGGCAATGGCAAATAACAACAGAATTGAGGTGGTTATTACCGGTACCCGACAACAAGTGGATGAACGGGATAATGGGTTGAGTGAAAAGGTGCGGATGTTAAGACTACACATGGCAGATATGTATCAAGCCTGGGTGACTGGGAAGGCACCACCCCCGCCACCACCAATGTTTCCTGTCATATCCACTACCCCCGACAATGAATACGGGAAAAGCCCTTGGGGTGAGCTTCATACGGAAATGAAAAGGTCACAGGGAAAGTAGGGCAAAATGAAATAATCATAAGGCCAAAAGTACAATCCTTAAAGAACATACAAGGAATGGGAGACCATGGTAACATGGCTTACAAAGAATCGTCTGTATCCCTTGACGTTCGCCTGCCCGCGGGGTTCAAAATGCCAAGTTTTAACTTGTATGATGGGAATGAAGATCCGGTAACTCACCTGAGGCTCTATTGCGATGAAATGAAAGGTGTCGGTGATAAAGATGATTTGTTGATAGCATACTTTAGTAAGAGCTTGACTGGGGCAGCTTTAGAACGGTATAATCGTCATGATGTTGGCAAGTGGTTTACATTGGGATACATGGCTCAAGATTTTGTGCGACACTTTTAGTACAATAAAGACATTGTCCCAAATTGCCCTTCCCTATATCAGACGGAAAAGAAACCCAAGAAGAGCTTTAAGGATTTTTGGCTCAAGTGGAATGAACACGTTGCTCGGGATGGTCCTGCCGTTGACAACAAAGAAGTTGCTAAGCCACATCCACAACAAGGTCCGATAATTGTACTGGCCAAACCTGTTCAACCTCAAAACCAACTCCAAACCTATCCCTCGAAAAATACCCGATCTTTTGCCCAAACATCAGGTCATAGCCTCCGCCAACGACAAAGGCCGGTGGTCGTTCTTGCTAAATGCTCCCAACCACAATACCGACCCCGTGAACGTCCCCAAATTCCACAAAAGCACCCCATCTACTAAGTAACACCCGACCATTTGCCCCACTACCAAGTCACTCCCAGAAGCAGGCACCAATAGCCCGAAACTATCGTGTACAACACTTTCAAGCACTCAACAATACTGGAAAACTGAGGCATGGAGAGGAACAAAGGCGAAGGGATAATTTTACGCCCATTGGAGAATCCTACACAAGCTTGATCAAAAAGTTAAAACGAGTTGGCCTGATTAAGCCACTCCTTGGATATAATCCAGACCCAAAGGCGAAAGGCTTTGATCCTATTGTTAGATGCATGTATCACTCTAATGTCCAAGGGCATAGCATTGAAGATTGTCGTTCTTTGAAAAGGGAAATAGAAAGAATGATCCGAGAAGGGGTAATTGTGGTCAGTAACAATGGCAAGGAGCCTGCGATTTATCTGGGGAACTTGTTGATAAAAGTCAACAGTAGTTTTGGCAATATTGATATCAAACTCAGTGGCTAAAATGCCGGGCGCGGTAATTGGGAAGACGTTCCATCTCTCGGTCATTCAGAGTGGAGTTTTGGTGGCTTATTTTGGTCTCGTTTCTGAGGGTTAGGGTTATTTCAGGGTTGTAATCCGGATATTGTCTTGAGAGTCAAACCCTTCTATCTTTCAATTTCGCTTTGTTTAGTAATAATAGCTTGTTTAGTGTCGTCTAGGTTTGTAATTCTAGTCTAGTCTGTTCGTTTTGTTGTTTCAACCCATCAGTCTAATACAATTCTCTGTTTCCTGATATTTCTAGTCACTTCATTTCTAATCATTTTACAATTCTTTTTATGCTGATTTTAGTGACATGAAATGCACATAATTCTCGGCCTGGTTTAAAAGTCAGTTTAGCAATGAAACAATATTGAAGATGTAAGGGTACTCGGAAGAAATAAAAACATACTGGAATACTTTGAAGCCTGAATCAAGTAAAACTGGGGAAAAATAGAATATAAAGAAATACTGTGGAAATGCATCATGCCTCATCGGTTTAAAGCCAAAGGCAAGAATGCCCCATGTCTAAAGGGACCATTCGTGGCACCGAGATTGTCGTCCAATGATGTTAGGATTCGGAAAATACAGAAGACAAATATGTGAATCAATCAAAAGGTGTTTAACTGTGTATTTTGTACTTGGTATATGTTGAAGATTGGAATGACGAAGGCATTTTGTTATGCTATCCAAACACTTTATCCTTTGTTATCCCTTTGAGCCTTATTATATCTTCTTTCGTATCCCTCTTTCGGAATCAATAACAAAACTCGAGGATTGAATGGGGAAGTAAGTGGAAAAACAAAAGAAAAACGGTGAAAAGAAGAAAAGAAGAAAAGAAAGAAAAGAAAATAAAGGAAAAGAAAATGAAAAAGAAAAGAAAAATGGAAGTAAGGAAACATCGCAACAATGAAGCGATTTTATGGCCTGAACTACGTTTGACTTGATCCCGAATGGGTACGTAGGCAGCCTCTCTGAGGTTCAGTCACAACAAAAGAAAAGTCCAAGAATCCCCAAGAGGGAAACTGGGGCAGAAGTTATGATTTTTGCAAGAAATGTGATTCCGGAAGTTGTAATTTTGAACCCACGTTGAAATATTTTGAGCCTCTATACCCTTCTTTCTAAACCTATCCAAAAGCCACATTACGGTCCAAAGAAAGACCTTCCGATCAGTCTTCAAGAAATGCCGAGTCAAGCGAGCAAAGGTGAATCACATCAGGGGCAAAACTCCAGTCCAAACAAGGGAAAATGAAGAATTAGAGAGTCATGATGATGAGAACCACCACGGAACCCCAAGATGAGAGAAATCAAAATGAGAGAATCTTATTGGTGAAAACCCTCACGCGCACCGTAAGGCGACAGTGAGTTGAGAGAAAAATCAAAATGAGAGAGGCTTGATGGTGAAAACCCTATGGGCACCACAGGTCGACTAAGGATGATGGATCATATCGGGCAAGGGAAATATTGAAGACCGGATTCACGGTGAAAATTACAACAAGAGCTGAACATCAGATTTGCTAAATAGAGTAGGCTACAAGTGCATGTCAAGGTCGCTAGAGTCGGTATCTACATCTGATGATGTTCTATTCTGTAGGTTTCTTATTAGGAATCGTCTTTTCCCATTTTCCTTCACTCTATTCTTCCCACCTCGTCTTTCCCTTTTCTTGAGTCTATCTGGTCATAACATATGAGAAATGACTTCAAAATTTGCCACCAAGCTTTCCAATTGCACACAATGGGATCTGGTCAGCACATTAAATTGTCATAAGTCAGGAAATAACGTCAGACATGATTGAGTTGCCAGCAGTCGATATGCTTTGGAAATCCTTTGGAAATATAAAAGCTCGATATGTGAAGAACACAATAATTGAAGGGCGGGGGTAAACAGATCAAAGAATTTCCCGTAATAGGATTGACACCAATGACAATCAAGATCTCCCAAAAAGAAATCAAAGTTATCATAACTAGCGATGTAGCAATAGACTTCAAAGGCAAGGCCGGTGGTTTAAATAAAAAAAGAGCAACATGTGCATTGAAGTTGGGGTTCATGGGAGACAAAAAGTTTGGTAAGTGTCAATTCAGGAGCAATACAACAAATAAAGTATGGGGTTAGAACGGAGGAGAGGCATATTTTTGATAAAAGAAATGGTCAATCAAGGAACGATTGAGGTATTCAAATGAAATCAGTGATCATGACAAGTGACGGAGCAAAGCCGGGGCTAGTGGTTAGGTCAAGAAAGAACAATATACACCTTGAGGGGGTGGCAATTGACATGCTTTGAAGATTCATCTGGAATACAAGGGTTTAGTACATATCAATTCATGAACAATGCAACAAAGATAGAAAGGGTGGTGAACGGATCGGAGATATTCTCTATGCCAAGGGTGACAAAGAAAGTGTTTAACCAATAAACAAACAAAGTCCTCGATTGGGAGTTAGTTATTATGGAAAGTGAAGGAACAATAGACTTCAAGATCGGAGCTAGTGGGATCCATCAAGAAAGAGCAACATACATTTTTAGTGGGATGGCAATTGTCGTACTTTGAGATTCATGAAAACAAAGAATTGGTAAATGTCAGGCCGTAAGGGATGCGGGTTTGAACAGAGAAGAGGTATTTTCTATGACAAGGACGGCGGGAAAAATGGATAGACAGTAGACAGGCAAGGCAATCAAGTGGAAATCAGTTATCATGGGAAATGAAAGAGCAATCGCCATCAAAGTTCAAGGACACAAGACAACCACCATATTTTTCAACTAACAAGATTTTCTTTGATTGAAACATTGGCAGAAGTTTGCTTCGGAGAAACCCTCCGCAAAGAAGGGCAGCACCCAAACAGGTATGATTGGAAATTCTCAGGATCCTCCTGGAAAATGGAACTTAGTTTAAATGTCAAAACATTCATGAGAAACATAACTTGGCATAAAAAGGAATATAAGTTCGTTCTAAAGTTTGCATGATTAAGATAGGTTTCAATTAAGAGTTTCCAGGACCCTCCTGGATAATGGGACGTAGTTTTAAGGTCAGTCTAAACAACAAAATACAGTGGAAATTGTAATAGAAGTTATCAGGACCCTCCTGGATAATGGGACGTAGTTTTAAGAACAAGATATAGTAGAAGTTGTAAAAGTTGTCAGGACCCTCCTCGATAATGGGATGTAGTTTTAAGAACAAGATATAGTGGAAGTTGTAATAGAGTTTTTAGGGACCTCCTGGATAAAGGGACATAGTTTTAAAGTCAGTATAAATAACAAGATATAATAGAAGTCGTAATAGAAGTTGTCAGGACCCTCCTGGATAATGGAGAGTAGTTTAAGACTTTTTAGTGGAAGTAATCCCTTTAAAAGAAATAATTTAGGAATTGTCAGGATCTCCCTGGATAATAGGACTTAGCTTTCAAATTCTTACAATAGTTGGTAAAATAATTCAGTTTAACACTCATCCCTGTTCCCAGCCACCAAACTGGGGCAGAAAAATCTTCTTTGTCCGTCTATTTTGTTGAAAGCAGGCGCCCACCTGAAGAATAAGGGAATACATTTCAAAGTTGAAGCAGTCAGGCGCCCACCTGGATAACAAGGGAATATATTTCAAAGTTCAGCCAATCAGGCACCCACCTGGATAACAAGGGCATACATTTCAAGTCTTGGTACCTGGATAACAAGGGAATACATTTCAAAGTTGAAGTAGTCAGGCACCCACCTGAAGAACAAGGGAATAATAATACAAGTCTTTTCTTTCAAGTTTAATATTCGGTAACATAACACGCCCAGTTATCAAACTGGGGCAGAAAATTTTCTTCGTTTTGTATGGTTGTTGCAAGCAGGAGCCCACCTGGAAAACAAGGGAATATTTTTCAAAGCTGCAAGCAGGAGCCCACCTGAAAAATAAGGGAATACCTTTATAAAAATCAGTAAGCAGGAGCCCACCTAAAGAATAAGGGAATATCTTTCAAATTAGAAAGCAGGAGCCCACCTGAAAAAACAAGGGAATATCGTTCAAATTCAGCAAGCAGGCGCCCACCTGGAAAACAAGGGAATACATTTCAAGTTCAGTAATCAGGCGACCACCTGTAGAACAAGGGAATACATTTTAAGTTTCGGAAAGCAGGCGCCCACTTGGAGAATAAGGGAACACATTTCAAGTTTCGGCAATCAGGTGCCCACCTGGATAACAAGGGAATACATTTCAAGTTTTGGCAATCAGGCGCCCACCTGGATAACAAGGGAATACATTTCAAAGTTGAAGCAGTTAGGCACCCACCTGAAGAACAAGGGAAGAATAATACAAGTCTTATATTTCAAGTTTAATATTCGGTAACATAACACGCCCAGTTATCAAACTGGGGCAGAAAATTTTCTTCGTTTTGTATGGTTGTTGCAAGCAGGAGCCCGCCTGAAAAATAAGGGAATATTTTTCAAAGTTGCAAGCAGGATCCCACCTGGAGAACAAGGGAATATGTTTTCAAGTAATCGCAAACAGGAGCCCACCTGTAAAACAAGGGAATACTTTTCAAGCATCGCAAACAGGAGCCCACCTGGAGAACAAGGGAATACCTTTTCAAGCAATCGTAAGCAGGAGTCCACCTGAAAAATGGATACATATTTCAAATTGAAGTAGTCGAACATCATCAGGGCAATAACAAGAATTTCATTGGAAGAATACAAGATACAAGTTCAAGGAAACACAAGAGCAAGTTTGAAGACATAGATAGAATTTTGTAGTTCATAGCTTAGGCTAGCTTCTTTTGTTTTAACACGGTGTAATAAGGGGGGTCAGCGAGCAGTAACAACAGTAACAGCCGTGAAATCACAGTTCCTGGTAGTCCCAGCTACCAGACATTCCCGAACTACACTGACCTGATTCCTGTTTAGCCCAGGATATGTAGGCAACCTCTGAAGCAGGGTGCGGTCAAAACTTTTCAAAATGCTTCACAACGGAATACTCGAACGGGCAAAAATCGCTCGTATTTGCTCACTTATCTTTGCACGAAAACTCTTCGTGTTTTCGAGCAAAGAGGGGTAGCTGTGAGCACGTGATTTTTGCCCTATATATGAGTTATTCCCATAAAATTCAAACAAAAGATTTTTTCCTATTTTTACAATTTTTGTGAATTTTGTGTTAATTGTTTGCATGTTATTTATGCATGTTAAGTCATATAAAAATACAAAAAAAATATGCATTTGCATTTAGGAATTTAATTTCACATTTTAGTATTAAGTAGGTATTAATTTATTTTAGAACAATTTAAGAAAATTACAAAATTATAGTCTTAGGCCATTTTAATTGATAATTGTTGCATTTTTAATTTTTAAATAGTATTAGAATAAACTTATGTTTTGCTTTAGTTTTGCAAAAATCAGAAAAAAATAATATGCAAAGTAAAAATAATAATAATAATAAAATACAAAATACAAAAATGAAAATACAATACAAAAGTAATGTGAGTGAAATACAAGAAAAGTAAATAAAAGAACAAAGAAAGAAATGGACTGTTAAAGAACTTGGGCCAATTACCCCAAGCCCAAAGAAAAACATCCGCCCCAGCCCCAATATCACCCCTACCCGGTCCACCCTCCCCCTTTCAATCAAAACTACGTCGTTTAAATCATTAAATCTCAGCCATCAATTACCCTCATCCTACGGTCCATATGAATTCCGTCATTAACAAAGATATAACAAATATTATAACGAAAAAACCCTAGTCATTTAGACCCCTTCTCTGTATACCCCTATAACGTCAATAACAACCACCCTATCTCCGCCGCCCTCCACCGCGAGCAGCCGCCCGGAAATTTCCTACGGCGGCGGCCGGCATCCAAATCATTTGAAAATTACACCATAAAATCGCCTTGGCTTTCTCTCTTCAACCCCACAAACCCCATTCTTTAAAAATGATTGGAACTCCTCGAATATTAAGTTGAAAGTTTCGGTCAAAATCTCACTTCTCCCAAATCCGGTCAAAATCATACCTTAGGGTTTCCTTAACCCCCTGTCCCTAAATCCAAAGCCAAAAGCCTTCAACTCCGTTTCAAGCCAGGCGAATTTTAAATCTAGGGTTTCCGCCGGAGTTTGAGTTTGCAGAAACGAGGTTCTAAATAATAGTATG
>MU699734.1:237458-252528 GCA_026770625.1 Nicotiana glauca | reverse complement strand
CTAATTAACTCATAATAATAATTGTCACCTAAATTTAAATGACAATACAATCACACAATTTGGACATTAAAGGCTAAAATGCAAAAGATGCCTATGTTTGTAATTTTCATTTTGTAAGATAAAATTAATTACTCCTAATTGTAGAATTAAATCCTAAATACAAATGCGACATATTTTTATTTTTTTTATTAATTTAACAAATAAACATGCACAAAAAAATAACACTAAATTCACAACAATTGCTAACAAACTAAAAATTATTTTATTTTTGAATTTTTTGGGAGTAATTCTCATAGGGAAAATATTACGTGCTTACATATGGTTCGGGCCGTTCGACCCTAGGCAGTGCACAATTTATTTTCTGTTAGAGCGGGCCGTCGACCTCGACATGATTGTGCATGATGTATAAATGCTTAAGTTTAGACATGACATGATCACTTGTTTAGTATGAAAAAAGGGAAAAATGGTAATTGAATTATGGTGAAGAACATAAATATGACTTTATTTTAAACTTTTGTTATTGGAGATACTTATGCTTTATATCTCACATTATTATTATATATTATTGACCTTTTTAAGTATCAAGTCGACCTCTCGTCTCTACTTTTTGAGATTAGACGGGATACTTACTGGGTACATATTGTTTATATGCTCATTCTACGCTTCTGTACTTAAATGTACAGGATTTGAGGCAGGTGGATCTGGACATCATTCTGGTGCGCATCAGTGAGCATGCTTGGGGCTTCTACGGTGAGCTGCTTCTCTTTTATGCCGATCCATTTACGAAGAAGTCCTTCCCTATACTTTTGTTTCTGTCTATCCTGATTCAGACAGTAGGGCAGAGTATTATTCTTTTGTGTATATTCTACTAGTCGCCCGTAGCTTGTGACACCACGTTCTGGCACACACATTAGTAGATATTTATTTTTGGATTGTATTGCCTTTTTGACACATTATGATCTTTACTGGTATTTTCTTTATTTCAAAATTTTATTATAATTATCTTTGGTTAAAGTAAAATGAGAATTTAATCACATTTCGGCATTGGCTGGCCTGACAATGGTATCGGGGCCCATCATGACCTATTATGGAAAATGGGTCGTGACAGTCCCGAGCGACTCGAGTGAGGTTTAGATAGGTATGGATTGTGTTTCACTCGTTTTTGATGTTTTGACGTCACTTCTTCAAGCATAAATGGCACCATATTAAGCAAATGAGCTCCAATTTCTGTTTTAATTAAAGCACTAGGTTTGTATTATAATTTTGGAATCATCAAGTTTCAGCATCGTATGAGGAATTTATGGTCATTTTACTAGAATTGGGTTGCTAGATTTTTTGCCAGATTAATTATTGCAGCTGAATTCGTATTTAAAAATCTGCGCTATTTCTAAATATTGAAACCAACATATTTCTTTCATTATAAAGTCAAATGGAGTGATTCCAAAGCCTCAATTGACTAGAATTTGACAAAGAATCCATCGGAGGCATCAAATTCCAGCTTCGGGATTGTTTGTTATATGAACCGAGGCAGAACAACTCCGCAAAAATATTTAATATTGAAGGTTTGTTTATTTGATCATATTTTGAGTTGGGGAGCTCAGATTAGGGAAATTTTTTAGGCAATATTTATCATATGGTTTGGGATAAGTGTTATGTACTCATTTTTTGTTATATTACGTGAATCTATCTCCGTTTCTGTTAATTGGATTGTGAATTTTAAAGAAGAAATTTCGGGGGTTTGTCCAAAATTTCATCGACTGAATTTTTGAGTTTTGAACATCAATTCAGAGTCGTATTTGAGTAAAACTAGTAACTGAATGAGTTGTCGAAATTTTGTTAGTTTTGTCTTGTCCTAAGGTGCGAGCCCGATTCGACTTTTTTGTTGACTTTTAATAAATGTTTAAAGGTTCGAGTTTTATCGACTGGGTTTGTTTCTTTTGGCAATATTTTAGGTATTTGAGTTACTTTTTGGTAGTTTTGAGCTGCTCTGAGGTTGATACGCGAGGGGTGACATTTTTTTAGAATTATTTGGCTTGCTCGGTATTGGATTTGTCTTGTTTGAGATAAGTGACACTTCTAAAGTTGGTGCTGAAGATATGATCCCCTGAATATAGATGTGTTATGTTCTTGATGTTGAGGTGGTGCATATGCTAGGTGACGGGCATGCACCGCTATGAATTTTGACTCGGTTATATTCTGTGGTACGATATAATTAGCTAATCTTATTTGTCTACATGAAAATCTCTACATGCTAGAGTAATTAAGTTGTGATCCATATTAGAAATCATGTTTATATTATATTCTTATCATGTTGGGACCCACTGAGTTTATTTTTGCTACTAAGTTATTTGTTTACATTGCAGTTACATACTCAGTCGTATGCATTTACTTGCATATAATATATCAGACTCTGTTACTATTTATTGATACATCACATCATCATTTTTGGCTAAATTTTTTATGACACTGTGAGCACGAGGAACTGGAGAGATTGGTGTTGAGTGACGCCGAGGGCCTGATTGTGAGGATATTGATTTGATTGAGCTCCAGAACGCATCAGGTATTACTGATTCATGATGGGATCATGTTACACGTCGAAACATGCATTATTGATTCATGCCATGATTGGCTTATTATAGCGCTTGACCTAGAATGGCCCCTTTGCAGTCTGCACATCCACTGTGAGCATCGGTACCTACTAAGTGCGAGTGCGAGTGCGAGTGCCGAGTGTGATTTCCAAGTGATTGGGAGGACTGAGTGGCTGTGAGGACTGACTGATTGTGATAACTGACTGACTGTGAGAATTGAGTGATTGGGAGGACTAAGTGAATTGATATTGCACACGACTTTGTCACTGCATTGCATTACAATTGGCATACATACCGGACATACAAGCATATAGATGCCTTTCCTCATGTTGTATAATGACAATCATAAGATTCATATGCTCGTTGACATATATGCATAAGGATGTATTTTTCTCATGCCATCTGATAATGAGACTTCTTGACTATTGTTGAATGTTTTTGGGAAAAATCACATTTTTCAAACTTACTCATATTTTTAATATTTTCGGTGAATGATTTAGGATTTACTGTTATTCTTGAAAAACATGCATATTTTCCTGTAACTGTGAACGAATTGAGCACCATATTTCTTAGTTATTTCTTGTACCATTTAATTATATGGTTATCAACTGTTGCTGGTTATTAGAGTTGGACTCTCACCTTTGCCCTAGCTCATCACTACTTTCAACCTAAGATTTGGTTTGTTAATTACTGAGTACATGGGGTCAATTTTACTCATACAACACTTCCGCACCTTGTGTACAAATGTCAGATGTTGATGTTGTTGTGTATGGCGGAAGCTGGATTAGAAAGTGTATCTGCGTTCTGGTCATAGCCGCCTCTTGTACTTGGTAGCTTTAGAAGTTTTACTTTGTTCGTGTATATTTCAGGTAGATGATGTATATGTTTTATATTATCTTTGTAAACTCTAAATCTTAGAAGCTCGTGATTCGTACTACCAGTCATGGGAAAATGTATAAGCTTCAGATATTTTATCATTTATTTGTCTCTTTTAATCTCATTAAATTGTATAATTGTTAATTGGCTTACCTAGCATATTGGATTATGCCATCACAACTAGTTGAACTTTTGGTCGAGATAGTCATGTTTTTAAAAGTAATCAAAATTTAACCATTTTCAAGTAAAGGTAAATATAAACGAAAATATTGTTCAGATTTCGGAAAATATTCTAGCATAATATACTGGAGCTCTAATTTTTACTTGTAGAGTTACAACATAATAAATTGTCCAGCATAATATAATGGAGTCCAACATAAAATGTTGGATGTTCATACACATGTTCTCCAATGTCTAGTATATTATGCTTGAACTTCCCGTGTGGTGGAGTTGTTGATACCCAATTTTTCCTACCTTTTTTTATACTCAAAATAGCATGTACATGCATATATAAGTATGCCCAAGTATTTTGACATTTTCCTAATTTTTAAAGCTTTTTAAATTCATTTTATTACTTGTTTTAGCAGTACAAAATATAATAATTATTCCCGAAACTATCATTTTGATGAGTAATTTATTTAAATCCTTATATTTACACCACAATATAATTGAGGTTATTTTTTCATATTTTTATAAAGTTATTTGATAATTTCAAAGCTAAATTGCATAAAATTACAATTATAGCATATATAACGATTAATAGCGTTTTACAGTTATAAAATTGTTCCCAGTATTTTTAGATTAACGTTTATATTTTATTAACTAGCTCAGTGCTTTTAATTTATTTTTAAAATTATTTTAACTATTTTTAATAAATTAAAAAGGGAGAAATTAGTTATTTAATATATAGCCCATTACCATTTCAATTTTAGCCAAATCAAACCCCCAAATTGGCCACACCCCTACCAGATCTTTAAATGGCCCAATACTCTGTCCAAACCAACCCAGCCCAATCCCTGATTGACCTGGTCCACTCCCGTTTTACTCTTGTCACGATCCAACCCCGGTCATGATAACGCCCAACACATTGCTAGGCAAGCCCGACCTTTAGACCAACATTCCCGACATTGAACGGATTCATAGATGCGAGCACAAATAATAATTATTAGCTGTTTAATCAAAAATATAGAAATAACGGAAAGATAACAAAATACTGCAACATAACTCCCAAATAGGACCCGGTGTCACAAACATGAGCCTCTAATACAGAATATCCACCTAATACAGTCTGTCTAGGAAGAATGCAAAAATAGAAAATAAAGATAGGAAGGAGAGATGAAGGCTGCGAACACCATGCAGCTACCTCAATGCTCCCCAATACTGCTACTCAGCAAAAGCAAGTCCTCACTCAGTATGTGGGGTACCTAGATCTGCACGCAAGGTGCAAGAAGTAATGTGAGTACTCTGACCCAATGAGTAATAAACATAAATAATGGCTGAAGATAAGAAATCACTGAAAAACACAAAGTAAACTATAAGTGGCAGTACCAAACCTTTAACAGTAGACCAACAAGTCAATGAAATAATAGTACAGAAAGAACCATGACATGTAAAACAGGTAAGTAATAATGCATAAATGCACTGCAATGCATATGCCGGTACACTCAGGTACCCACTGTGGCATACAGCCTGAGCCATCCATAGATTTAGCATTGACGACGCTCACTGTGGGTGTGTACAGACTCCAGAGGGGCTCTTACAGCCCAAACGCAAATAATCAAGCCATCTCGTGGCACCAACCAGGCCCTCGGCCTCAATATCAATATAGTACTGTTGCGGCGTGCAGCCCGAGCCATCCATATATCCATAAATCACTATAAGCCCCTCGGGCATTTTTAAATCAGTAATTCACAACCCAAAGTATCATTTAAAATATCATTTAAGTTTTCAAATATGAGAAAGGGGGCTGAGTTTGCAAAATAGTACTTAAAACCTTGGAATGAGGTTAAACAATATGCAAAGTATGCAAAATCAATGATATCAATCACTAAAGGATTCAAATAGTCTGCACGAAGCACAAGTACAATAGTCAAATCTAAGTAACGATGATTTCCAACAAGTTCTAGTAGAAAAACACAGTAAAAACATCACCGGGACGGATCAAGTTACAATCCCCAATAACAAACGACCACGCACTTGTCATAGAGCGCGTGCCTCGCCTCAATATAGCGTTACGATGTAAAATTCCAGGGTTTCAAACCCTCAGATCATCATTTATACCTATTACTCACCTCAAACCGGCCCAAAGTCTAGCTCGCTATGCCTTTTCCTCTCAAAAGGACCTACTCGCGCGTTGAATCTGATCAAACCCACAAGGAATACATTACAATAGTCTAAGACAACATAACCCAATCGAAAAGACTCAAAAAATATCAAAAAAATCACGAAGTTGGGAAAACCCGAGCCCCGGGCCCACTTCTCAAAAAATTACAAAATTTACATCACCGGATTCCTCGTCTTGCCACGAGTCCATATATATAAAATTTAACAAAATCGGGGTCCATTTAGCCCCTCAAATCTCTATTTTAAACTTTGTTAAGTTCAATCCCTAAATCACCATTTTTGACCTTTGATTCCTTGATAGTTCAGTCTAAATCCATATTTTTACACCATAAAATCGTATTCTAAATCCAAGAATCCATACCTGATTAAAGCCCTCGAAACCCTCGTCAAAATTGTCTCAAAGCTCTCCAAGTTCGAAGTCCAAAATGTTGTTCTTTCAAAAATTCACGAATAAGCTATTTCATTTAACTGCCCAGGCAATTCCGCTTCTGCGGTAAAATGTTGCTTCTGCTACTTCCGCATCTGCAGTCCCCGTCCGCTTCTGCGGACCTTCCCTTAAGGGCCTTGACCGCTTCTGCGGCCTAAGTTTTGCACCAGCAGGACCGCCTATGCGGTCCTAACTTTTGCTTCTGCGGAACCTGACATGGACCAATTTCCCCTTCTGCACCTTCCCGCTCGCTTCTGCGAGACCGCACCTACGGTCCTATAACCACAGGTGTGAAAACACCAGATACCAGCAAGCTTAAACATTGAACAACTCCAAAATTCTTCGTTTAACCACCCGAACTCACCCAGAGGTTCCCGAGACCTCAACCAAAAATACCAACATGGTCCAATACCCTATTCAAACTTGTTCCAATCCTAAAAACACATCCAACAACACAAAAATCCTCAATTCTCTTTAATTTCAACCCGAAGTTCTTCAAATTCTTCCGAAACTCGCATTCGATCAAAAACCAAACCAAATCACCTCCGAATGACCTGAAATTTTTCACACAGATCAAAAATCACCTACGAAGCTACTGCAACTCTCAGAATTTCATTCCGACACTCGGATCAAAATCTCAACTACCAACCGGAATTCGCTAAAATGCTAACTTCACCGATTCAAGCCTAATCCTACACCGGACCTCCAAAATCAATTTCGGTCTCACTCCTAAGTCACAAATCACCTCCCGAAGCTAACTGAATCACTAGAAATGACATCCGAGCCCTATAACTCAATTGTCAACATCCGATTGACTTTTCCTAAACAAGCCTTTCTTAAAGAGACTAAGTGTCTCGTTTTCTACCAAAACCAACCCAATTCAAATCTAACTCACCAAATGCAGATAATGAAACATGAAGGAGCATAAAATCGGGGAAACGGGGCAGTAGTACATGAGACAACGGGTCGGGTCATTACATCCTCCCCAACTTAAATAAACGCTTGTGCTCGAGCGGGCCAAGGAACATACATGAAGTCTCAAATAGGTGAGGATATCTGCTCCGCATCTCCTGTCGGTCTCTCAGGTAGCCTCCTCCACGGGCCGACCTCTCCACTGCACCTTCACCGAAGCCATATCCTTTGATCTCAATTTTCGAACCTGACGACCCAAAATAGCCACTAGCTCCACATCATAGGTCAAATCATCATCCAACTGAACCGTGCTAAAGTCTAACACATGAGACGGGTCCCCAACATACTTCCGGAGCACGGAAACATGGAATACCGGATGAAGCCCCGACAAGCTGGGTGGCAAAGCAAGCATATAGGCCACTTCCCCAATCCTCCTAAGTGCCTCAAATGGTCTAATGAACCGCGGACTCAACTTCCCTTACTTCCCAAACTTCATAACACCCTTCATGGGCGAAACCTTCAAAAAGTCCTTCTCGCCCACCACATAAGACACACCTCGGACCTTCCGATTCGCATAACTCTTCTGACGCAACTGAGTTGTGCGAAGTCTCTCCTGGATCACTTTCACCTTCTCTAATGCATCCTGGACCAAATCTTTCCCCAATAGTCTAGCCTCGCGGGGCTCAAACCAACCAATCGGAGATCTACACCGTCTCCCGTATAAGGCCTCATACAGCGCCATATGAATACTGGATTGATAGTTGTTATTGCAAGAAAACTATGCAAGTGGCAATAACTCAACCCAAGAACCTATAAAATTAATAACACAAGCACGCAACATGTCCTCCACTATCTAACTAGTATGCTCGGACTGCCCGTCTGTCTGAGGATGAAACGCTGTGCTCAACTCCATCTCTGTACCCAACTCCCACTGAAAAGTCCTCCAAAATTGGGAAGTGAACTGAGTACCCCTATCTGAGATAATAGAAACTGGGACCCCATGCAACCGAACAATCTCTCGGATGAAAATCCCTGCCAGCCGCTCCGAAGAATATGTAGTACACACCGGAATGAAGTGCGCGGACTTGGTCAGCCGATCCACAATCACCCAGATCAAATCAAACTTCCTCGAGGTATGAGGGAGACCACTCATAAAATCCATAGTAATCCTATCCCACTTCCACTCTGGAATATCCATCCACTGAAGTACGCCACCGGGCCTCTGATGCTCATATTTTACCTGCTGACAATTGAGACAACGAGCTACAAAACACACAATATCTTTCTTTATTCTCCTCCACCAGTAGTGCTACCTCAAACCCTGATACATCTTTGCGGCACTCGGATTAATGGAATACCACGTGCTGTGAGCCTCCTCTAATATCATCTCTTGAAGCCCATCCACATTGGGCACGCAAATCCGGCCCTACATCCTCAACATGCCATGATCATCAACAGTCATATCTCTAGCATCACCATGCTGGACCCTGTCCTTAAGGACAAGCAAATGTGGGTCATCATACTAGCGCTCTCTAATGCGGTCATACAAGGAAGACCGAGAAACCACGCAAGCCAACACACGACTTGGCTCCAAATATCTAACGTCACCATCTGATTGGCCAAAGCCTGGACATCAACTGCAAAAGGTCTCTCCCCAACTAGATTGTACGCGAAACACCCGTACTAACCGCCTTCCGGCTCAAAGCATCGGCCACCACATTGGCCTTCCCCAGATGATACAGAATGGTAATATCACTGTCCTTGAGTAACTCAAGCCACCTCCGCTACCTCAAATTAAGATCCTTCTACTTGAACAAATGCTGAAGACTGTGGTAATCAGTGAATACCTCACAAGATACTCCATATAAGTAGTGCCTCCAAATCTTCAAAGCATGAACTATAACAGCCAACTCTAAATCATGTACGTGGTAGTTCTTCACATGGGGCTTCAACTGACGGGAAGCATATGCAATAACTCTACCCTCCTGCATCAACACACATCTGATCCCAACTCTTGAAGCATTCACAATATATTGTGTAAGAACCTGAAGCTGATGGTAAAACCAACAATAGAGCTATGGTCAAAGCTGTCTTGAGCTTCTGAAAGCTCTCCTCGCACTCGTCTGACCATACAAATGGTGCACCCTTTGACGTCAACTTGGTCAAGGGCGAAGCAATAGATAAAAAACCTTGGACGAACCAGCGATAATAACCCGGCAAACTGAGGAAACTCTGAATCTCCGTGGCTGAGGACGGTCTAGGCCAACTCTAAACCACTTCTATCTTCTTCAGATCAACCCGAATACCATCGCTGGACACCACGTTCCTCAGGAAAGCCACAGAACCAAGCCAAAACTCACAATTGGAGAACTTTGCATATAACATCACCTCCCTCAATCTCTATAGTACTACTCTTAAATGTTGTGCGTGCTCCTCCTGGCTAAGCGAGTACACCAAGATATCACCAATAAAAACAATAACAAATGAATCCAGATATGGCCGGAATACACTGTTCATCAAATGCATGAACGCGGCTGGGGCATTAGTTAGCCCAAAAGACATAACCAGAAACTCATAGTGCCCATATCTAGTTCTGAAAGCTGTCTTCATAATATCTAAATCCTTGATCTTCAGCTGGTGATAGCCTGAACGGAGATCAATCTTGGAGAACACACTCGCTCCCTAAAGCTAGTCAAACAAATTAACAATACGATGCGGGAATACTTGTTCTTCACTGTCACTTTGTTCAATTGCCCGTAGTCAATACACATTCTCATTGTGCCATCCTACTTCTTCACTAATATCACTGGTACACCCCATGGTCACACGCTAGGACGGATGAACCCCTTATCTAGGAGCTCGTGAAGCTGATTCTTTAATTCTTTCAGCTCCACTGGTGCCATGCGATACGGAGAATAGAAATGGGCTGAGTGCTCGGTACCATATCAATACCAAAATCAATATCCCTATCTATTGGCATGCCCGACAGGTCAACTGGAAACACATCAGGGAAGTCCCTCACAACGGGAACATAATCAAGACTATGAGTCTCAACTCCAACATCTCTTACAAAAGCCAAATACGATAGATAACCTTTCCCAACCATCCGCTGGGCCTTTAGGAAAGAAATCACCTTGCTAGGAGCATAGTCAGTCGTACCACTCCACTCAATTCTCGGAACATCCAGTATAGCCAACGTGACTATCTTTGCATGACAGTCCAGTATAGCATGGCACGGAGATAACCAGTGCATGCCTAGAATAACATCAAAATCTACCACACTCAACCGTAACAAATCAACTCGGGTCTCCAGACCCCAAATAGTCACTAGACAAGACAAATACACATAGTATACAATAATAGTATCACCCATCAGGGTAGATACATGCACAGGTAAAGCAAGACACCCACGGGTCGTACCCAGATGATAGGCAAAATATGAGTACACATAAGAATAGGTAGAACCGGGATCAAATAAGATAGAGGTATCCCAATGGCAGACTGAGATAATACCTGTGATAATAACATTTGATGCAATGGCGTCCCTCCTGTCTGGGAGAGCATAGAATCGGGCCTGGCCACCGCCAGATCGATATCCACCCCTGGGCAGCCCCTAGCTGCCTGGCCCCCACCCCTATCTGACTGGGAGGGTGCTGAAGTATATGGAGTAGAAGACGAGGGATGATCCCTTTGCTGAAACCGACCACCACGACGTCGAGGACACTGCCTCTTCATATGGCCAAACTAAGTGCACTGGTAGCAACTACCTAATGCTGGAGAAGGCGACTGAAGGGAACCCCTCGCTATAAAACAACCCTGGGATGAAGAGGCATGAGAAGAGCTCTGTGCGGGAATGGCGCTAAGTCAAAGCTGGCCCTGTTGGAATCCCTGATGACCACAGCCTAAAGAAGCCCCACTATACTCTGGGCGAGCTGACTGAGGAGGCTTGAAGGAACGACCTCTACCACGTTAGAACTGGCCCCTAGACGGAGCACCACTAAAACTGCCTGAACCTCAAAGCCTCTTGTCCTCTTTCTCCTCACTCTCCCTACAGCGAACTATCTCAATATCAGGAAGCCCAAATACAATAGTCAAATCCAAGTGACGATGATTTCCAACAAGTTCAAGTAGAAAAACACAATAAAAACATCACCGGGACGGACCAAGTCACAATCCCCAATAACAAACGACCGCTCACTCGTCATAGAGTGCGTTCCTCGTCTCAATATAGCGTTACGATGTGAAATTTCGGGGTTTCAAACCCTCAGATCATCATTTACACCTATTACTCACCTCAAACTGGCCCAAATCGACCTCTTCTCGCGTCGAATCTGATCAAAACCACAAGGAATACATTACAATAGGCTAAGGAAACATAACCCAATCGAAAAGACTCAAAAAACATCAAAAACCACGAAGTTGGCAAAACTCGAGCCCTGGGCGCACTTCTCAAAAAATTACAAAATTTACATCACCGGATTCTTCATCTCGCTACAAGTCCATACATATCAAATTTACCAAAATAGGAGTCAATTTGACCACTCAAATTCCTATTTTAAACTCTCTTAAGTTCAAGCCCTAAATCACCATTTTTGACCTTTGATTCCTTGATAATTCAGTCTAAATCTATGTTTTTACACCATAAAATCGTATTTTAAGTCCAAGAATCCATACCTGATTAATGCCCTCGTAACCCTTTTCAAAATCGCCTCAAAGCTCTCCAAGTTCGGAGTCCAAAATGTTGTTCTTTCAAAAATTCGCGAAGAAGGCTATTTCATTTAACTGCCCAGGCAATTCCGCTTCTGTGGTAAAATTTCGCTTCTATGACTTCCGCATCTGCGGTCTGCGTCCGCTTCTGCGGACCATCACTTAAGGGCCTTGACCGCTTCTGCGACCCAAGTTTCGCACCAGCGGGACCGCCTATGTGGTCCTAACTTCTGCATCTGCGGAACCTGACATTAACCAATTTTCTATTTCTGCGCCTTCCCACTCGCTTCTGCAAGACCGCACCTGCGGTCCCATAACCGCCGGAGCGAAAACACCAGATACCAACAATCTTAATTATGCAACAACTCCAAAACTCTCCGTTTTACCACCCGAACTCACCTTGAGGCCACCGGGACCTCAACCAAAAATACCGACATGGTCCAATACCTTATTCAAACTTGTTCCAATCCTAAAAACACATCCAACAACCCAAAAATCCTCAACTCTCATCAATTTCAAGCCTAAGTTCTTCAAATTCTTCCGAAACTCGCATTCGATCAAAAACCCAACCAAATCACCTCTGAATGACCTAAAATTTTGCACACACATCCAAAATCAATTTTGGTCGCACTCTCAGAATTACATTTTGACCCTCGGATCAAAATCTCACCTACCAACGGGAATTTGCCAAAATGCTAACTTCGCCGATTCAATCCTAATTCTACACCGGACCTCCAAAATCAATTTTGGTCGCACTCCTAAGTCACAAATCACCTCCCAAAGCTAACCAAATCACCGAAAATCACATCCAAGCCCTCTAACTCAATAGTCAACATCCGGTTGACTTTTCCAAAACAAGCCTTCCTTAAAGAGACTAAGTGTCTCATTTTCTACCAAAACCAACCCAATTCAACTCTAACTCACCAAAAGCCGATAATGAAACATGAAGGAGAATAAAATGGGGGAAACGGGGCTATAGTACATAAGACGACGGGTCGGGTCATCAAAACACTGAGCCATTGATCAAATGAGATCAACGGCCCACACTAAATTACGTTAATTAAACCCTCACCTACCCCCTTTTCCTTATCTCATTTTTGAGACTCTTGATCTCTCTCTATCTCTATTTCTCTCTCTACCTATTTGGTACTGTCTATAAGCCATTTGGCTTCTACCCTCCGATGGGTTCTGTTCACCTTCTTCGACTAGTGTTCTCACCAGAACCTATGGCTCCTGACTACCTCTTGGTCATCTACTCGCCTCTCAACCACTCAGTGATATCCTAGGCTCCTGAGATGAACCTGGAATGGTTTGCTCAACCCCCCCCCCCCACTTTGGGTCTCTTGCCATTTTTCGGCCAATCCCCGACCGTTTGAGTAAGTTTGCAGTATCTCCGGCTAAATCTATGTCGTTCATGAGGTTTGCCCTCTTTTCTGGGTTCCACGAAACCATAAATTCTCTATTTTGGGTTTTCTTTTAAGATCTGTTTTATATTTACTATTTTATGAAGTGTCTTCGTGTTTTTCTCTGAAAAAATTCTGTTTTTAAAGATTTGAAGAACTGGTGTTTTCTCGACCATGTTTTCAAAATAGTTCTTTGATATTTTTATGCCTCTACTGTGTTTAATCGATTGTTTTATGCTTTCTTGTTGCCTTGATTGTTATGCTGAACCATCAATTTTTGGTACCCTTATTATGTGTATCCTTTTGTTACCCAATCGTGTGCATTCATGTGTTCTCCGTGAGTCCTGTTTAATTAGCTACTATGACCTCTTCCTGTTGATTTCTATGAATGTTTCTTCCTATTAATTATGTGACTGCTATTTAAATGCTTGATAATTCCGACCTTTACCCTACTGGCAGTTTATTTGATGACTTGTGATAATCCTCTTGTGTAAAAAATTTCATGCTTGTGATGCTTTCCTTAAATATATGATCTCGTGTATTCCTTATGCAATTATGTACTAATTTTGAAATATTTCTATAATTATGTGATGCTTTCCTTAATTATTTTGGGAATCCTTGGGATTACAATTTAATTAAGGATCCCTTTGCTTGATTCACGAATTGATACCCTATTTTTACATGGTTATTTCAACTTTTCCTTGATTACCCACTATGTATTTGGCCTTGATTATGCAATATGTGATTCCTTGCCTCAATCAGCCTTGGTGAAGTGATTTCTTTCCTTATTCTACCTTGACTCGCCGTTTGAACTAGACTCCTTAATTAAAGGAATCCAGTTGCGTCATGACCTCAGTTCACCCTCCATGAACATGTCATGATGGCACCTAGTTCCTACAACTAGGTAAGCCTAACAATGCAAAAATAACAACCTAACTTATAGAATAATTAAATAAAGCTAAACATCTTAAAATAATAACTGCATATAAGGCCGCTTGGCCTATTCAACTCAAAACAGAAGGAAGAAGTATACAACTCAATTCCAAAACCCGAAAACTCACGGGAACCACAGGCTAACAGAAACATTGTACGTTGCTCTAACTCCAGAATATCTAAACAACTAAGAGAAAAAGAAATAAACTAAATACTAAAGCTGGAACATAGTAGAGACTCCTCGTCTACGGACGCGGTAGATATAGCTCGACGTCTCCGTGTATCTCCTCGCCTCAAGGTTAGAGCGCCTGAGTAGAGGTACCTGGATAATCTGCACATGAAAAACATGAGCAGGAAGGGCATGAGTACACCACAGCGGTACTCAGCAAGTGTCAAGCCTAACCTCGATTGGGCAGTGACGAGGAAAGTCACGGCCCTACTGAGGCAAAATATAATAATAATTAACAGTATGAAAAATTGACAGAAATAATGAGTCCAGAAGTGAGATAAGACAGGTCAGCGAGGCAATAACAGCTACAGAAAGAACAAAAAAATAAATACAGAATAACTATAGCTCAATACCAAGGATAACAATGAGGGTCTCCTAGGATACTGTCCTATAGCCCTTTTCTCAACAGTCCAGTGGATCTCTCGGGATACGGCCCCGTAGTCCATCACATAAGTAAACTCGAAGAGTCTCCCGGAATACCGTCCCGTAGTCCAACCATTAATATGAAGGGGGAATCTATCGGGAATCTAACCCACAGTCCCAAAGTAAAAGTGCAGGGGGATCGATCGAGAATCTAACCCACAGTCCCAAAGTAAAAGTGCAGGGGGATCTACCAGGAATCGAATCCGTAGTCCCAAAGTAAACAAATACG
>MU699734.1:109790-236328 GCA_026770625.1 Nicotiana glauca | reverse complement strand
GGGGGGGGGGGGGGGGGGGGGGGGGCTACCGGAATCCCACATTCGTAGTCCCAATATAAATGCGCAACCACAACCAGAGGATACACAGGAATGAAGTACGAAAGACAAGCAACAGGTAGTACTAGCCTAGAATGCTTCACGTAGTACAGTCAAGGAAACTTAAGCAATTAGGCAAGTTAAATCAACTAAACATGCTTTTCAAATCCTGCACAGGCTATAATTGCAAGTAGAATAAAGCATATATAAACAAGCCCAATCTCAATATCTTAAGTAAAAACCAGATTTTGAATAATTGGCTCAAGTACGCGCTTGTCACCTCGCATACAAGGCACTCAAATACCAAATAACAAAATCCTAAGGGGAAAGGTCCTCCACACAAGGTTAGACAAGCTACTTACCTCGAACCGGCTCAAAATCAATAGGAAATCACGCCATTGCCACAAGTATCCTACTCCAAATGGCCCAAATCTATTCAATTCAACTATATATCGTAAATAACATCACAAACAACTGGTTTTGCTGTTTAATTCAAAGCTACGACGTGAAATTAGGTAAAATGACCAAAATGCCCTTCAGGCCAATGTCTTGGAATCGAATAATTTTTACATTTTCAGAACCCTCGTACTCTCATGAGTTTAACCATATAAAAACTCCCAAATTGGAGTTCAAATACCCACTCAAACCCCAATAGATTAGCCTATGAAGTTTCACCCCATTTTTTCCAATTTTTTTATCCTAAATTCAAATTTTTAATGATGAAATATAACTAGAAGGGATTAAAGAAACATTACCCAATAGTCTTCTTTTCAAAACCCTCTGAAAATTGCCCTTCCCCCAACTCAGTTTGATTTTTTTCTAACTTATGAAATCTAACCCTCGAAATTTTTATATCTATACATGCATCCGCTTCTACGGATAGCGGTCCCACTTATGCAAAAAACAAGCCACTTCTGTGACTTTCACTAAGAATGCGACGTCCGCTTCTACGGTTCAATAACTGCTTATACGGTTCCGCTTATGCGGAATTCTACCGCTTCTGCTGTTTCAAACAAAACCCCAAGGGCCGCATATGCAACTATTATCTCGCAGGTGCATAACCGCTTCTGCAGTTAAACTTCCTCTCAAGCTATGGACAGGCCGCTCCAGCGATGGATAGGCCGCTTCTGCGGCTTCGCACTTGCGGAACCCAAACTGCAGGTGCGGTTAGGACAGGTACCAGCAGTCTTCAGCAATTATTCAACTTCAAAAACCTTCCATCAACCATCCGAATTCATCCCGAGGCCCCCGAAACATCAACCAAAAACACCATTAGCACCTAATATCCTATTCAAACTTTTACCAATCCTTAAAACACATTAAACAACACTAGAAACCCAAATTAATCAATGATTTAGGCCTAATAACTTCAAATTATAACAAAACACACTTTCGATCAAAAACCTAACCCAAACACGAATGACCTAAACTTTTGCACACACGTCCCACATGACATGACGGAGCTACTGCAACTTTTGGAATTCCAATCCGACCATCGAATCAAAAACTCACTATCTGACAGGAAACTTCGATAATTTAAACTTTCACATTTCAAGCCTAAATGAGCTACGGACTTCCAAAATACATTCCGAACACGCTCCCAACCCCGAATCACCTAACGGAGCTAACGGAACAATTGGATTTCCATTTTGAGGTTATCTTCACACTATTACGACTACGGATCATTTTTCAACACTTAAGCTCTCATATGCACTAAGTGTCCCAAAATTATCCGAAACTCAACACCGAACATCTTGGAAAACAAGATTAGCAAAAATGAACTTAGGGGAAGCAGTTAATAGGGGATCAGGGTGTTAATTCTTAAGACGAGCGGCCGGGTCGTCACATCTTCCTACACGTAAAATTTCATTCATCCTCGAACGAGCATAGAGAATATACCTGAAGTAGTGAAAAGATGAGGGTACTGCTTGCGCATATCCTGCTCAGTCTCCCGGGTCTCCTCCGTGGCCGGCTGACCCCGCCACTGAACCTTCACTGAAGCAACGTTCTTTGACCTCAACTTTTTGATCTGTTTGTCCAATATAGCCACTGGCTCCTTAACATAGGATATATCTTTGTCCAACTAAACTGAACTGAAATCCAACACGTGCAACGGGTCACTGTGATACCTTCGGAGCATCGAAACATGAAATACCGGATGAACTCCGACCAAACTAGGAGGTGTCGATGCCCCCTTTTCCAAACGGGGTTCAGAATCGGGTATACGACATTCCCTTGCGAGAATTGGGTTTTTGATTTTGAAGAGTCGCCACCTAATGATTATAGTGCATTAGGACACTTTTAAGAAAAAATTGAGATAAAAACCAGAGTGTAGGTAAGGGCTGGAAATTATCTCGAGGGAAAGGTGTTAGGTACCCCTCAAGATCCACTAGTGTGGTTCCCGACCATGTTACAATAGTGACTTTAAGCAATGAAGAAGACAAGTAGAAAATAAAGATGAGGATCTTAACATAGTGTTGCAAAGGAGTAGAAATACAAGAAGTTGGTTTGAACGAAAACTTAAAAAAAAGAACAAGCAAAAAAAGGGAAAGGGGTCCTAGGTTTGTAAATAATACGGATCACATCAATGCAATATCCAGCAATCACTCCTCAGAAAAGGGGTCGCACGTGATATTAGCACACCGGTCATCATATCCATATTCTACCCTTCCCAGCCCGTTAAGGTATTAAAGCGCAGAATGTCTTGTTACTTATGCATGCTAGTAGCCGTCCCGATATTATCATTCCATGAGGCATTTGGGACTACTAGTCCTAAAAGGAAAGGGGTTTGGGGCCTTTTGAGAGTTTTCAAAGAACAAAATACTATGGCATCAATCAAAACACATAATGCAAGTAAAGGGGAAAGCAAATAAGCAAGTAGGGATCAAGTAATCCTCCTTAAATCAGATAAAGCCATAGAGTTTAGCATGTCCTGCACGTACTGGTTTGGTCTTAAATTAAATTAAAGCGATAAGCGGATAGGTTCAACACATATATCTAGACAGGAAGTCTACATTATGTTCACTTGAATGCAGTTGTCTAAGACTGATCAAGTTGATTAATTAACCCTTTGTCTATGTGTTGGATAGAACTACTGATTTTTTTTTAAAACACAAACTGATTATAAAGAACAATTGCAAAGTAAAAATAGGTTTCAGAAAAGGGTACTAGTTTGTTACAAAAATGATTTAACAACTAAAAAACAAGTTTCAGGAGGCAGACTGGTTAGGAAAAAAGAGCTGCCAATTTTAACAAAAGAACTGAGTTGCAGACTGATTAGAAGAGATTTATCAGATAAGTATAAAGAAATGACTTTGGGCCGATTTGGAAAATGCTTAGCAAAGTTAACGAGAGTAGGTTTTAGAAAGAATACAATGATTTGATTGTGAGAAAATGCTTTAAGAGTTCAGAAAGAGTGCAGGAAGTTGCTTGTTTTAGTAAAACTGATACTGTTTTAAACAAGTGAGACAGTTCTGGTTTGAAATCCCTATAGGCATGCTTTCTATACGTTACTGCTTCTTGATACCTTTTTCAAACACTAATAGAAGCCTTATAAACAATTATATCTATATGCCATTTTATTATTAAACCTAACTTTTTGCCTAATGACATTATTATATACAGAAATGCAAACCACTATAGGCATGGTATCTATATGCATAGTTGCATAATTCAGAAGTTAAATCCTATAGGCATGCTTTCTACGTGTGAAGTTGCACCAATTAGAAATAAAATCCTATAGGCATGTTTTCTACCCTTGTGCATAAAATCAACCCCCTCCCTTCTTTACTAAATAATCATGAGTTTATACAAAATTATTACGGACCAATAGAACAAACTAGAATTAAAACTACATCAGGAGCTATCAGCTGCATCTAAACAACCTAATTCAGACTTAGTGTCTAATAATATGAGATTGAACCACTTCCGAGATCAAGATTTCCAAAGCCTTCTTTTATCTATGGTATTTCATAGATCTAAGGAGTTTCAGGAACTCCAGGCAGTTCTTACACCCAAGATATTAATCAGAATGAGTTATAGTGCAGTGTGGAAGAACTAGCCCTCAAGTGTCCAAGTTCATAGGGAGCTTAGGGATCCCAGGGCAAGGCTCACAAGAGAGGGGCAGAACTTAAGTTCTAAGAATGAGTGAAAGTACAATAGAAGGGGGTAGGTGTTGCCAAAGAAGGCTGGTGGTCATACCTAACCATAAGTTAGGCTGGCACACCCCTGACCAAGCTTGTTCAGCCAGCAAATAAGAGCAAATACCTATTGAAGTTCAGACTATGGTCTAGACAGTGATTAGGACACTGCCAGACCAAGGTCTCAAGCTCAGGATACATATAAAGGGGAAGAGGAATGGGAATTGAAAGAGTTTAGGACTCAGGGAGTCCAGTCTATATACATGAACAACAATGTCAAGTGTTGTCATGTTTTCTGAACCATAACTCAACATACCAAAAGGACTAGGGATAGGGATTCATGTAAGCGCAGAGATAAGTAAGTAAAATTACAACATAGGAACAGTAAGACAAACGAAGGAAAGGCTGAAGAATAATCATGTAGTGGAGAGGCAGAAATTAAACAAAGAGAGACATACCAGTTATAGAAAAGGTAAGCAAAGAAAAAGCAGGATTCTTCCATCCAGACCACAATAAGAGAAGAGAACTTTAAGCTTATGATTTCAGAGAACTCGAATACGTTTAAGAAAAGCTGAGTGTATTTGAGAGAAGAAGTAATGACTTGTTCGTTTTTCTTTGAAAGAGAAGAAGTACATGTATTTATAGCTTTTTTTTTAAAACGAGTACAAAGTGAGGTAATAAGCCACAGACATGGAAACAATCGTTAATCAGAATCAATTACACAAGTGATTGCCATTAATTAAGGGATCACTTGTTAACGGGTAGTGAGAGGTTTAGAAAATAAGGAAAATATATCAATTTAAGAGGCAGACTGATTATTGCCATAAAAGGAGTAGTAAAACAATACAGCAAGTGATTAATTACAAGTACAGGAACATATTTATTTTGGGAAAGAATTCAGTAAGGCAAGATAGGGAAAGAAATCAATTAACCCTTAACATGCGAGTAAAATCAGAATTTCACAAGGAAAAGTTTTGAAAATAGGTCACGAGTTTGAAAATTAATCACAAAAGGGACTCAGCATATAAATGAAGTGCACAAGTAATAGGCTTGTGAGGCCAAGCTATGGCAAGAGGAAATAGCATACAGTAATAGCACATAATTAATAGACAGCAAGCATTCATAGCATGATAATCACGTAGGTCAAATTTCATTGGCTTAGTAATAGAGAAAAAGAACAAAAGCATGCAAAAGTCAAGTAAAAACCTTTTTGAAAACATAGTCGAGTTTGACAGGTAGCAAGAACTCAGAAGAAAAATTAATCACATAAAGAAAAGAGATGCCAAAGTTAAAGGAAGTATATTGAGCAATTTCAAATAGATGAGTTACACAAACAACCTCAGGAACTCGAATGGACCCCAAAGAACTAGGGTTTTCGAAATCAGTCGAGTTTAGAGGTGATAAACAAGTGAAACAAAAAAATAATTTCAAAATCTCAAATAAACCCCCAAAATTAGGGTTTTCAATACTAATTAAACCTAGAGATGATAAGTCAGCTGAATCAAGAACAAAACATTAACAAACAGACTCAAAAACCCTAACTTGAAATCAAAGGATTTTTGGAAAGGAAATTTGGGGAAAACACTTGAAATGTAAAATATAGCATAGATCTAGCACAGATCTAAACAGATAAACACAAAAAAAAACCTCGAATAGGCTAGGGTTTCTGAGAACCCTAGAAACGAGAAAGGCTTGGAAGAAACAAGATTAGATCTGGAGTCGATAAGGTCGGAATCAGGCTTAGGAGGCTAAGACACACCGGAGCGAAGCTTGAGATGGCTGGAAACCTTGAATCGATGAAGGTCTGAGTGAAGGCCCTCGAAGTCTGGCCTCAAACCTTCAGGTATCAAGCACGTGAGAGCAGTAGGGGGTGAGTATAGGTCGTCCATGGCTTGAGCGGCCATGAATTCCGGTGTGCTTGAGGGTGAAAGTGGCAGAAAGCAATTAAGGTTTCGAGAGAGTTCGATAACATTTGAGAGAAAAGGGAGTTAGAGGCGGTGTCTCTGAAAGAATGGGGTAGGGTTTAGGGATCGTTTGAAATTAAAAAGGAAAGAAAAGATCTGGTTCGTTGAATGAAATGATCAACGACTCAGATTTTAAAAGACCGAGCGGGTTTGGGTAATTGGATCAGAGGTCAGGTGAAAAAATTGGAATTGGGTCGCTTGATTTTGGCGTTGGGTTTGGGTCGAATTGGGGTGCAATTTGGGCTAAAATTGAAATGAAATAGGGCTAGATTTTAAATAGCCACTTTTCCCCCTTTTAGTTTACAAAAATAGTAAAAGGTTTTTTTTTTTGAAACAAATCGAAAGTACTAAATTGATAAATGATATACAAGTATTAAATTAAAAATACAGGAAGTAATTTTATAATTGTAAAACTATAAATCATAAAATAGGCTATAATTGCAATTGCATGCAATTTGGCTTTAAAATTGCCAAATAAATCTGTAAAAATAAGCAAAAATTACTTTAATTATATCTTGGTGTAAATGCGAGAAAAAAATAAGTTATTCACCAAAAATTATAATTTTTGGAATAATTGTTGAATTTTTGTGGTATTAAAATAGGCAATAAATTAGTTTAAAAATCATTAAAAATACCAAAACTCTTGGGTGTGCTTATATATGCACATATATGCTACTTTGAAAAATATAGAATTACCTAGGGAAAAATAGGGCATCAACAGTTGCCCCTCTTTACCCTAGGAGGACGAAAGAGTTGTTGGGTAAAGATAAGATGGCCAATTTTGACCGGAAGCGGTGATTGAAAAGCATTTTGAACGAGCTTTGGTCTCTGAGCGCCTACATAACCCTGGTTTTACAGGAATCAGGCCATATGTAGTTCAGGACACATTGACGGAGTATGACGATGAAGGTTTTCGAAGAGACAGGTGCAATATTTAGATTGGGAAGGGTGGTCAGGGACTAATGGGTTGTGAGAACCGGGGCGAGATCGCTCCTACTGTAATGGATGTTGCCAGTTTATGTACCTGCAATTGAGTAATACGAGCATATTGTGTGGAATTTAAACGTGATGCAAGTTCTAATTGGACCATGAATGTTGTCTTTGGACGATTAAGATGAAGTCCTCGGACCATGATGTCCTGGGCCATGAAGCACATAATAAAGGATTCGCGGGCTATGAAATGATGTTCTCGAGCAATGACAATGGTGCCTCCGAACCATGTTGCATTTAAATAATGATGTGCATAATATAAAGCGGGGTCCTCGGGCCATGACATGGCGCTCTCGGGCTATGAGGATGGTGCCTCCGAACAATGACGCCCTTGGACGGTTTGGTGGTGTTTCAGCCCATAAAATGCAAGATTTGGCGGTATTTAAGCCGATGTGTAGGATAAATGTAAATGGCGATACTTCAGCCGACAGAAATTTAAATAAAGCAGGCGATGTTTCAGCTGATGCAGAAAAAATGTAAATGGCGATATTTCAGCCAACAGAAAGCATAAGTATAGATGATGATAGAGATTTAGATATAAATGACGATCTTTCAGACGATACCGAGAATTAAATAAAGTTGGCGATATTTCAGTCGATAAAGAAGGATAAATATAAATGGCGATATTTCACCCAGTACGACGGATTTAAACAAAAATTGACTATGTTTCATCCATGCAACATTTAAATGAAGCTGGCGGTATTTCAGCCGATGCAAAACAGGTGGCGATATTTCAGCCGTGCAGATGGAGGTTGAGCTTAACCTCGGAAGGCAAAAAAGTAGCCTTATGCAATGAAAAAATGTAGAATGGAGACAGTGCTTAGTCTTGGAAGGCAAGAAGGTAGCCTTATGCAATGCAAAAAAATACATGACGGAGACACTGCTTAGTCTCGGAAGGCGGAAAGGTAGCCTTATGCAATCCAAGAAATGCCGGATGGAGACAGTGCTTAGTCTCGGAAGGCATAAGGGTAGCCTTATGCAATGCAAGAAAATGTAGGATGGAGACAATGTTTAGTCTCGAAAGGCAGAAGAGTGGCCTTATGAAGAAATGCAGATGGAGACAGAGCGTAGTCTCAAAAGGCAGAAGAGTAGCCTTATGCAGGATGCAGATGGAGATAGTGCTTAGTTTCGAAAGGCGGAAGAGTAGCCTTATGAAATGCAAGAATTCAAAAAGGATGAATAGTAGTAAGATCTCTTAGCTGATAGCCGATTATGATATCGTGACTGCTGGGGATGTTGTGTATGAATAGCAATTGCAAATAAATGATGATTCTGAGAAGTTGCATTCTTGGGAAAGTATGCGGGCATAGATATACCTGATGATATTGCGAGTCAAGTGCCTGCATCAAAAGAAAAATTGTGAGTTCCTTAAGGGGAAAGGTTAGTTCGTTTTCCCCTGGCTTCTGGAGTTGTGTACCATTGGGGTAGCGTCACTAAACAGCAGCAATTCGAACAATAGTTATGTATGATTTAGTAAATATAACGTAAGTATACAATCAAAAATAGCTTTCTTTAGATGAACCGATGACTGCGACATGGTTCATGGCATTGCAACATCTCTCGCTCCAGAATTTTAAGGGTCCGCCTCAAAATTCTGTCCCAGTTTACTGGGCGGACACTTCTGACGGCTGCGCTGAACGGTTGAAAAATCAACTTCGGAATTTTAAGGGTCCTCCTCAAAATTCTGCCATAGTTTACTAGGGTGGCATTCATGGCAATGAATGGCTAAAAACTAAATTTGAAATTTTGATGGTCTTCTTCAAAATTCTGCCCTAGTTCCAATGGCAAGGGGAAATGGTATTTTTTATTAAATTATGACCGAACCCATAGGGCTGCCTACGTATCCCCTCTTAAACGGGAATCAGGTCAGGCGTAGTTCAAATTACATCATAAAGGGAATTGTTAGTGGTTACACATAGTATCGTTTCATTGCATGTGAATTGATTTTCTTCGGCCAGACTTCTCCGTCCATCACTGCAAGAATAAGGGCTCCTCCGGTTCGAACTCCGTGAACTATGTACGGACCTTGCCAGTTGGGAGAAAATTTTCCCTTGGCTTCATCTTGATGTGGGAATATTTTCTTCAACACCAGTTGCCCCAGTGTAAACTTCCTTGGCTTAACTCTTTTGTTGAAGGCTCTGGACATTCTATTCTGATAAAACTGACCGTGGAAAACTGCATTCATCCTTTAGGCTAACTGCTCGTAGCGACCTTTTAACCATTCTGCATCATCCAACTCTGCTTCTCGTATGATCCTTAAGGAGGGAATTTCTACCTCAATGGGGATGACCGCCTCTATACCATAAACAGCATGTAGGGAGTTTCTCCAGTTGAGGTGCGGACTGCGGTGTGGTATCCCAGTAAGGCGAATGATAATTTCTCATGCCATTGCTTGTGCCTTTCGATCATCATCCTTAATATCTTTTTGATATTCTTGTTGGCTTATTCTACAGCTCCATTTATCTGAGGCCCATAGGCTGTAGAGTTCTTATGTTTGATCTTGAATGTCTCACACATTGCTTTCATCAAGTCGCTGTTGAGATTGGAACCATTATCGGTGATCATTGATTCCGAAATTTTGAATCGGCAAATAATACGGTCATGGACGAAATCTGGCGCAACGTTCTTAGTCACTGCCCTATATGATGTTGCTTCAACCCATTTGGTAAAATAATCAATTTCCACCACGATAAACCTATGCTCTTTTAATGCGGCAGACTCGATAGGTCTGATAACATCTATTCCCCAAGCGGTAAATGGCCATGATGAGCTTGTTGCAGTAAGCTCATTTGGATGCACCTTTATCATATCTGCATGTATCTGACAGCAATGGCATTTGGAAACATATTGGACACAATCTATTTCCATAGTTATCCAAAAATACCCTGCTCGGAGTATCTTTTTTGCTAAGACAAAACCATTCATGTACGGCCTGCAGGTCCATGCGTGCACTTCGTCCAATAGTCTGGATGCTTCTTTTGCTTCGGCACACCTTAATAAACCCAAATCAGGAGTCCTCATGTACAGGATTCCTCCACTGCGAAAGAAGTTGTTGGATAACCTCCGAAGTGTGCGCTTCTGAGTAGCGCTGGCAAGTTCTGGATATTCTCCTATTGTCAAGCACTCATTGATGTCATGGAACAACGGTTTTCCGTCTTTTTCTTCCTCAGCATGAACACAATAAGTTGGTTGATCATAAATCTTTACTTGGATGGGATCAATGAAATTCGTGTCTGGATGCTGGATCATGGATGATAAAGTAGCTAATGCATCAGCAAACTCGTTCTGGACACTGGGGACATGCTAAAATTCTATTTTTATGAATCTTTTCCTTAACTCCTGTATGTGATGCAAGTAAGGGAGTATGTTAGATTTCTTGGTTGCCTATTCTTCTCGAACTTGATGTATGAGCAAGTCTGAATCCCCGATCACTAGAAACTCCTAAATGTTCATGTAAATGGCCATTTTGAGCGCCAAGATGCAGGCTTTATATTCGGTCATATTATTGCTGCAAAGGAATCAGAGCTTGGAGGATACCGGGTAATGCTGGCCGGCTTCTGATACTAGGACTGCTCCTATGTCAACTCTTTTGAAATTTGCGGCTCTGTCGAAAAACATTCTCCAATCATCATAGGATTCTGCAATATCTTCTCCTATGAAAGATACCTCTTCATCAGGAAAATACGTCTTTAGGGGCTAGTATTTTCTGTCAACGGGATTCTTGGCAAGATGATCTACCAAGGCTTGTCCTTTGATCGTCTTCCGAGTTTCGTAAACAATGTGGAATTCACTCAGCGGGATTTGCCACTTGTCGAGCTTCCTAGTGGGCATGGGTTTCTGGAAGATATACTTCAGTAGGTCCATTCTTGATATGAGATAAGTAGTGTAGGAACAGAAATAATGCCTCAATTTCTGAGCTACCCAAGTCAGAGCACAACAGGTGCGCTCTAATAGAGAATACGGGGCCTCGTGCGGGGTGAACTTCTTACTGAGATAGTAGATGGCTTGCTCCTTCCTCCCAGTTTCATCATGTTGTCCCAGAACACAATCGAATGCTCCATCTAACACCACAAGGTAAAGCAATAGAGGTCTTCCTGGCTCGGGCGGAACCAAGACTGGTGGCGTTGACAGGTATTCCTTGATTCTGTGAAAACTTTCTGGCAATCATCGGTCAATTTAGTAGAAGCATCCTTTTTGAACATTTTAAAGATGGGTTTACAAATGAACATGGACTGAGCTATGAACTGGCTAATTGTTTGGAGCATTGGAGCTCTTTTCGAAATTAAAGAGAATACGGAAAGAAAATCCACTTTTAAAAAGTAAAATGTGATGCATGGTGCTTTTGTTTAGCCTTGCTACCCCGAAGCTTTCTGGGCCCTGGTGGTTATGATTGACCAATTGCTGAGGCGTTCTCCTCGATTCATAGCTTGTATGGAAGGGCATTCCTACCCTTCCTCCTCGAAAAGAACGCAGCAGTCCATATCATTATCCTCTAGAAACAGATTCTTCATGGCCGCCAATGCTTCATCTTCCTCTGACCCATATATAGTATCTGACAGTTGGAAAGTCTGCTCCAGGCGACGTATCAGATGCTCCAGTGAATAGTAGGGGCCGCGCCATGGTGGCGACCAGTTCTGGAATTCTTTCCAAGTATAACTGTACCCTGACTCGAAAGTGGTGCCATGTTTCTTTAGCTTAATGGGCTTAATGATCCCCTGGAAGTTTTGCCGAGTCCCTTTCCAGTTTCGTACCCACAACAATTCAGGATACTTTCAATCTTGTTATCCCACCATTTATCCTTATCTACAACATTGACCCTTTCAATGTGGTGGTATATTTCTCCGTCTATTCTCCTTCTGCCTCCAATCATTTTGATGGTCTGGCGACTATATATGGGGTTGCTACCATCACCATGAATAATCACCTCTTGGTGATTCCATTCGAACTTCACTACCTAATGCAGGGTCGATGCTACAGCTCCAACAGCGTGGATCCATGGTTGTCCGAACAGAAGTTGTAGGATACCGGGACATCTATCACTTGAAAGTCAACGTTGAACCATGTTGGTCCCATTTGAAAGCATAGGCTAATTTCTCCAATTGTAGACCTTTGGGACCCATCAAAGGCTTTAATATTGATGGCCTCATCTATGTTCTCGTGCAGGCTCTTTCCCAAGGTTCTGAGAGTTATCAGCGGACAGATGTTGAAGCTGGATCCTCCGTCAATCAGGACTCTAGTGATGAAATAATCCTCGCATTGCATGGTGATGTGCATTGCCTTGTTGTGGCTCAGTCCGTCCGACGGCAGCTCATCTTCGTGGAAGGTGATTTTGTGGGTCTCCAGTACTTAACCTACCATATTCTCCATTTCGCCTCCAGTTATGTTGCTGGGCGCATAAGCTTCGCTCAGTATCTTCATCAAGGCATTTTTGTATGCATCAGAGCTCTGTAGAAGATCATCAGGCCCAGTTTCGATAGGTCATTTTTGTATGCATCAGTCTCAATGACCAAGTACTCCTTAGCTTGTATTTTCCTCCAAAGATCATTAGGCCCAGTTTCGATAGGTCATCCAGAGGCTTGCTTACTGGACTCAGCTAGGTGTTCTGGGGTATAAACCCTGCCTATTTTGGTAATACCCTGCACAGTACTTGCTTCTCCTGTCTTGACCTTGCCTTTCCTCCTAGTTTCAGCTGTGTAATCCCATGGTATGGCATTGGAGTAGAACGGTGTTACATCTGACATTGCTATAGGAATAGGAACCCTTGGAGGTAACATAACAACTTCAAAGGGTACAGGTGCTTTTGGAACTCCAAACTCAACCTCAATTGGTCCAGGCGCCATTGCAAAAGAAGGTGCTTCAAATTTGAGAGGTATAGACATGTTTACTTCATCTCCCTTGGAGGGTTGATTCTGACAAAAATTGGGTTAAGTGTGACCGCTGGTTTCTTTGGTTCATCACCCTCAGCAATAACCCTATCGACCCTTTAGGGTCCCAGTCACCCTCGATCTCAATCATGTGAATGTCTCTACCTTTGTGGTCAGGTAAAGGGTTGTTGCGAACATTAGGAGCAGACTCCTTTACTACAATGACCTTATTATTTATCAGGGTTTGAATCTTTTCCTTCATTGAGCAATATTCGTCAATGGTATGTCCCTTCATGAGAAAATGGTATGCACAGGTTTTGCTCGGGTTAACCTATTGGGAAGTATTTTCTGAAGTTATGGCTGGGATAGAGGTGACGTAACCAACAAATTTAAGTCTCTCGTACAATTGGTCAATTGGTTTGACGATGGATGTGTATTTTATGGGAGGTATGCGGTCAACATTTGGCCTAGGTCTAGGGAAATTTTGGTGAGTGAGAGGTGATTGATAGTGAGAGGGTTGAGCATTATAATCTTAGTATATAGGTGCAGGTTGAAAGTATCTTGGTGAGGTGGGTTGATATGTGGGAGGTGGAGATGATTGGTAAACGGGAGGTGGATTTTGGTAAGAGTGTGTGGGTTCTTGGTAATTCGGGATAGGCTGGTATGTAAGTGGAGGTGACGGGTAAGTGTGGTATTTTAATTGTGATTTGGCTCCCTGTGCGACCATCACGTCACTCACATCCTTCTTCTTAGACGTGCCACCAGACTGTAAAGCCTTGTTGGTGACCTGCAATTTTTCAAGATTAGTAACCATACCATTTTAAATGCCTTCCTTAATTCTTTCTCCCAGTTTGGTGATATCGGAGAATTTCTGACCCTCGATCAGCATCAACCTCTCGTAATATTGTGGATCCTGAGCCTGGATGAAGAATCTGTTCATATGTTCCTCTTCTAAGGCTAGCCTGACCGTAGCAGCCTCTGATATCCAACAAGTAGCATAATCATGAAATGTCTCGGTAGATTTCTTCTTCAAATTCTTGATGTAGAATACATCTGGTGCATTCTCTGTATTGAATCGGAACCTATCCATGAAATCTGATGCCATACCTACCCAGCTTGTCCATTTCTTAGCATCCTGGCTGATGTACCAGGATAAAGCATCCCCCTTCATACTTCTCATGATGAGCTTAATACGGATATCCTCATCCCTTCCGACTCTGACCAGCTTATCACAATATATCCTCAAGTGTACTCTGGGATCTCCCGTGCCATCGAACATTTCGAACTCGGGAGGTTTGTACCCCTCCAGAAGTTCAACATCTGGCTGAATGTAGAGGTCTTCATAATTTAGCCCCTCGATACCTTTATTTCCTTCCACGCCCTGGACTCGGCTAGTCAGCCTCTTGAGTTCTACTGCCAAGTTGCTGATCCAGTTTTTCTCGGAACTTCAGTAATTTCTGCTCAAGTTGAGCAGCAATTTACTTAGCAACCGGGGTACCGTGAGGAATCTCAGTTCTTTCAATTTCCTTTCTAGTGCTTGAATCTCACATTCTACCTTTGTTCTTATTCCTGATAGGATTCGGAGGAGGAGGAGGTTGAGGGCCCTTGGATCTTGTGGAGTATGATGATAGTGCCAGAATGCACGAACTAACCTTTAGGAACGGGAGTAAAAAATAAAATAAAAAAAGGCAATAAGTTAGTGCAGGTTATGAGAAAAATATTGTGATATTTAAACACATTGTGCAAGGATATAAATCGCGTCCTAATTTGCGTGCCTCGTCGTGCCCGAGGTAGGCCTAGCGACAAATAGTTTAGGAGAATTTATAATGATAAATGCCTCTTTTTATTGATAAAATTAGGACAAATCCAAAACGACGCTAAATAACAAAAAGTAAAATTTCACTAGTGGCCCTTGGCATTATTACATCATTAAACAAAAATAAAAGGGCTCCTAACTACTTGGTCCAAGAAGGACCTTCCCCAGATTTGGCATCTTTGTCTCCCTCGAATAGCTTCACCAGCTCGCGTAATCCTAGCAACAAATAAGCTCGGGCCAAATGTCCGCCTGTATTCCCTTCAGCGTTTTGACAGTCTTCAATCCTCTTGATGAACTATTCCCTAAGTAATTGCGGACGAGCGTCTGATAACTGGAGTGGAGGTCTTTCCACCAATTAAGCAGCCTTGGATGAATATTGGTTACCGTGCCAAATCTGGGGACATCATGCCTTATTTTTTGCAAAACAAAGCGTTAGGCCCTGTACTATTTAAACCAATAATTAGCATAGCATGCATTTAGTTCTCTAAATAAATGCACAGAACATGGGGGTGTCCGTTTGGGTTTCAAGGAAACCCTGTGGACTTTGGACGAGGCTATCCTAATAAGTCATTATGTGGACAACATAACTGACTCGGCTAAGTTTGACCATGATGCATGTACAATTTTAATGGAGTAAGGTTTCTATTGGGGTATTAGATAGGTACCCTTGAGCGAACAAAGGCACGACCTTCGACTGCACCGCTAATCGACTGGTTTTACCGCAAATATGCCGTTGCCAAATTTAAAGGGTAATAATATCGAAAGGGCACAACCACTCATTATAAGCGTTGCTATGGTATTTGTTTGGCACGAATGGAATATGTTTTTGAAGATGCAGTTTACAATAATGAAACAAATTCACATGTATTTCCACGTTCATAAGACAAATGTTTACAATAATTGCTCAAAATTACAACAGTATTGATGGAAAGCGGTAAATGAAAGCGTTAAAGAAAAAGTAACAAAAAGACAAGTCAGTTTTGAATAAAGGCATTAAACAAAGCAATAAAAGAAAACAATAATGTCACATATAACATGAAATGGTAAAAGCCAAAAGGATCCCCAGCAGAGTCGTCATGCTGTCGATGCCTCCTTTTTCCAAACGGAGTTCGAAATCGGGTATACGACATTCGGGAGGACAACTCTATTCCCTTGCGAGAATTGGGTTTTTGATTTTGAACAATTGCCACCAAATGATTATAGTGCATTATTACACTTTTAAGAAAGAATTGAGATGAAGAACCAGAGTTTGGGTAAGGGCTAGAAATTATCTCGAGGGGAAGGTGTTAGGCACCCCTCGAGACCCACTAGTGTGGTTCCCGATCATGTTACAATTTTGACTTTAAGAAATGAAGAAGACAAGTAGAAAATAAAGAAAAGGATTGTCAAATAGTATTGCAAACAGCTTAAAAGTTTAAAAAAAAGAAAAGGAGTAGAAAATACAGGAAGTTGGTTTGAAAGAAAACTTAAAAAAAAAAAGAACAAGTAAAAAAAGGGAAAGGGGTCCTAGGTATGTAAATAATATGGATCACATCTATGCAATATCCAGAAATCACTCCTCAGAAAAGGGGTCACACGTGATATTAGCGCACCGGTCATCATATCCATATTCTACCCTTCCCACCCCGTTAAGGTATTGAAGCACGGAATGTCTCGTTACTTATGCATGCTAGTACCCGTCCCAATCCTACTAGTCCCAGAGGCATTTGGGACTACCAGTCCTAAAGGGAAAGGGGTTTGGGGCCTTTTGAGAGTTATCAAAGGACAAAATATTAAGGCGTCAATCAAAACACATAATGCAAGTAAAGGGAAAGCAAATAAGTAAGTAGGGATCAAGTAATCCTCCTTAAATCAGATAAAGCCATAGAGTTTAGCATGTCTTGCACGTACTCGTTTGGTCTTAAATTAAATTAAAGCGATAAGCGGACTGGTTCAACACATATTTTTAGACAAGAAGTCTGCATTAGGTTAACTCGAATGCAGTTGTCTACGACTAATCCAGTTGATTAATTAACCCTAAGTCTATATGTTGGATAGAACTACTGATATTTTTTAAACACAAACAGATTATAAAGAAAAATTGCAGACTAAAAATAGGTTTCAGAAAAGGGTACTGGTTTGTTACAAAAAATATTTAACAACTAAAAAATGAGTTTCAGGAGGTAGACTGGTTAGGAAAAAAGAGCTGCCAATTTTAACAAAAGAACTGAGTTGTAGACTCATTAGAAGAGTTTTATCAGATAAGTATAAAGAAATGACTTTAGGCCGGTCTGGAAAATGCTTACCAGAGTTAACGAGAGTAAGTTTCAGAAAGAATACAGTGATTTGATTGTGAGAAAAAGTTTTAAGAATTCAGAAAAGGTGCAGGAAGTTACTTATTTTAGTAAAATCGATACTGTTTGAAACAAGTGAGACAGTTCTTGCTCGAAATCTCTATAGGCATGCTTTCTATATATTACTGCTTCTTGATACCTTTTCAAACACTAATAGAAGCCTTATAAACAATGATATCTATATGCTATTTTATTATTAAACCTAATTGTTTGCCTAACGACATTATTATATGCAGAAATGCAAACCCCTATAGGCATGGTATCTATATGCATAGTTGTTGAATTCAGAAGTTAAATCCTATTGGCATGCTTTCAACGTGTGAAGTTTCACAAATTAAAAATAAAATCCTATAGGCATGTTTTCTACCCTTGTGCATAAAAGTAACCACTCTCCCTTCTGTACTAAATCCCCATGAGTTTATACAAAATTATTATAGACCAATAGAACAAACTAGAATTAAAAGTACATCAGGAACTATCAGTTGCATTCAAGGAACCTAATTCAGACTCAGTGTCCAATAATATGAGATTGAACCACTTCCGAGATCAAGGTTTCCAAAGCCTTCTCTTATCTAGGGTGAGAGATCCAAGGAGTTTTAGAAACTCCAGGCAGTGCTTACACCTAAGATATTAATCAAAATGATTTACAGTGCAGTGTAGAAGAACCAGCCCTCAAGTTTCCAAGTTCAGAGGGAGCGCATGGATCCCAAGGCAAGGCTCACAAGAGAGGGGCAGAACTTAAGTTCTAAGAATGAGTGCAAGTGCGATAGAATGAGAGTAGGTGGTGCCAAAGCAGGCCGGTGGTCATACCTAACCATAATTTAGGCCGGCACACCCCTGACCAAGCCTGTACATCCAGCAAATAAGAGCACAAACCTATTGAAGGTCAGACTATGGTCTGGATAGTGATTAGGAAACTGTCAGACCAAGGTCTCAAGGTCAGGATACATATAAAGGGGAAGAGGAATGGGAATTGAAAGAGTTTAGGACTCAGGGAGTCCAGTCCATATACTTGAACAACAATGTCAAGTGTTGTCATGTTATCTGAACCATAACTCAACATACCAAAAGGACTACGGATGGGGATTCATGTAAGCACAGAGATAAGTAAGTAAAATTACAACATAGGAACAGTAAGACAAACAAAGGAAAGGCCGAAGAATAAACATGTATTGGAGAGGCAGTAATTAAACAAAGAGAGACATACCAGCTGCAGAAAAAGTAAGCAAAGAAAAAGCAGGATTCTTCCAGCAAGACCACAATCGGAGACGAGAACTTTAAGCATATGAGTTCAGAGAACTCGAATACTTTTAACAAAATCTGAATGTATTTGAGAGAAGAAGTAATGACTTGTTCATTTTTCTTTTGAAAGAGAAGAAGTTCATGTATTTATAGCTTTTTTCTGAAAACGAGTAAAAAGTGAGGTAATAAGCCACAGACATGGAAACAATCGTTAATCAGAATCAATTACACAAGTGATTGCCATTAATTAAGGGATCACTTGTTAACGGGTAGTGATAGGTTTAAAAAATAAGGAAAATATATCTATTTAAAGGGCAGACTGATTATTGCCATAAAAGGAGTAGTAAAACAATGCAGCAAGTGATTAATTACAAGTACAGGAACATACTTATTTTGGGAAAGAATTCAGTAAGGCAAGACAAGGAAAGAAATCAATTAACTCTTAACATGCGAGTAAAATCAGAATTTCACAAGGAAAAGTTTTGAAAATAGGTCACGAGTTTGAAAATCAATCACAAAATGGACTCAGTATATAAATGAAGTGCACAAGTAATAGGCATGTGAGGCCAAGCTATGGCAAGAGGAAATAGCATACACTAATAGCACATAATTAATAGACAGCAAGCATTCATAGCATGATAATCACGTAGGTCAAATTTCATTGGCTTAGTAATAGAGAAAAAGATCAGAAGCATGCAAAAGTCAAGTAAAAACCTTTTTGAAAACATAGTCGAGTTTGACAGGTAGCAAGAATTCAGAAGAAAAATAAATCACATAAAGAAAAGAGATGCCAAAGTTAAAGGAAGTAGATTGAGAAATTTCAAATAGATGAGTTACACAAACAACCTCAGGAACTCGAATGGACCCCAAAGAACTAGGGTTTTCGAAATCAGTCGAGTTTAATGGCGATAAACAAGTGAAACAAAAAAACTATTTCAGAATCTCAAATAAACCCCAAAAATTAGGGTTTTCAATACTAATTAAACCTAGAGATGATAAGTCAGCTGAATCGAACAAAACATTAACAAACAGACTCAGAAACCCTAATTTGAAATCAAAGGATTTTTGGAAAGAAAATTTGGGGAAAACAGTTGAAATGTCAAATATAGCATAGATCTAGCACATATCTAAACAGATAAACGCAAAATGAACCTCGAATAGGCTAGGGTTTTGTGAGAACCCTAGAAACGAGAAAGGCTTGGAAGAAAAAAGATCAGATCTGGAGTCGATAAAGTCGAAATCATGCTCAGGAGGCTAAGACACGCCGGAGCAAAGCCGGAGATGGCTGGAAACCTTGAATAGACGAAGGTCTGAGTGAAGTCCCTCAAATTCTTGCCTCAAACCTTAAGGTACCAAGCACGTGAGAGATGTAGGGTGTGGGTATAGGTCATCCATGTCTTGTCCGACCATGAATTCCGGTTAGTTTGGGGGTGAAAACGGCAGAAAGCGATTAGGGTTTCGAGAGAGTTCGAGAGTGTTTGAGAGAAAAGGGAGTTAGAGGCGGCATCTCTGAAAGAATGGGGTAGGGTTTAGGGGTCGTTAGAAATTAAAAAGGAAAGAAAAGATCTTGGTCGTCGATCAAAATGATCAACGGCTCCGATTTTAAAAGACCGGGCGGGTTTGAGTAATCGGATCAGAGGTCGAGTCGAAAAAATAGAATTGGGTCGCTTGATTTTGTAGTTGTGTTTGGGTCGAATTGGAGTGCAATATGGGCTAAAATGGAAAAAAATAGGGCCAGATTTTAAATAGCCACGTTTCCCTGTTTTATTTTACAAAACAGTAAAATATTTTTCCTGAAACACATCGAAGGTACTAAATTGATAAATGATGTACAAGTATTAAATTAAAAATACTGGAAGTAATTTTATAATTATAAAATGCTATAAATCATAAAATAGACTATAATTGCAATTGCATGCAATTTAGCTTTAAAATTGACAAATAAAATTTTAAAATATGCAAAAAATACCTTAATTATATATTGGCGTAAATGCGAGAATAAAATGAGTTATTCACCAAAAATGATAATTTTGGGAATAATTATTAAATTTTTGTGGTATTAAAATAGGCAGTAAATTGGTTTAAAAATCATTAAAAATACCAAAACTCTTGGGTGTGCTTATATTTGCACGTATATGCTACTTTGAAAAATATAAAATTACCTAGGGAAAATTGAGTATCAACAGGAAGAAAGGCAAGCTCATAGGCAACCTCCCCAACTCGCCTCAAGTTCTCAAAAGGGCCAATAAACCTCAGACTCAATTTTCCCTTCTTCCCAAACCTCATGACTCCTTTCATAGGCGAGACCTGAAGCAGAACCCGCTCACCAACCATATATGAAACATCATGAACCTTCTTGTCCGCGTAACTCTTCTGTCTAGACAGGGCTGTACGGAGTCTATCCTGAATTATCTTAACCTTCTCCAACGCATCCTAAACCATCTCTGTGCCCAATAGCCTGGCCTCGCATGCCTCAAACCAACCCACCAGATATCTACACCTCCTACCATATAAAGCCTCATACGGCGCCATCTGAATACTGGATTGATAACTGTTGTGGTAAGCAAACTCCGCCAATGGCAAGAAGTGATCCCAAGACCCTTCAAACTCAATCACGTACGCACGAAGCATATCCTCAAGAATCTGAATAGTGCGCTCGGACTGTCCGTCCATGGGTGAAATGTTGTGTTCAACTCCACCCGAGTGCCTAACTTCTCCTACTCGGCTCTCTAGAACTGCAATGTAAACTGGGTACATTTGTCTGAAACAATAGAAACTGGAATAACCTGCAAACGGACGACCTCACAAATGTAAATCTCCGCCAACTGCTTCGATGAATAAGTTGTACACGCATGAATGAAATGAGCGGACTTGGTCAGCCAATCCACAATGACCCAAATGGCATCAAACTTTATCAAGGTCAGTGGAAGTCCCAATACAAAGTCCATGGTGATGCACTCCCGTTTCCACTCCGGAATCTCTATCTGCTGAAGCAACCCACCCAGCCACTGGTGCTCATATTTCACCTGCTAGTAGTTGAGGCATCTAGACACATAACCAACTATATATTTCTTCATCCGCATCCCCCAGTAATGCTGCCTCAAGTCCTGATACATCTTTGCGGCACCCAGATGGATAGAATACCGCAAACTATGGGCCTTTGCAAAAGTCACCTCTCGAAGACCATCAACATTGGGCACACAAATCCAGCCCTGCATCCTCAATACCTTGTCATCTTCGATGGTCACATCTCTGGCATCTCCACACTGAACCTTGTCCTTAAGAACAATCAAATGAGGGTCATCATACTGCCGCTCCCAGATATGATCAAATAGGGAAGACCGGGAAACCACACAGGCTAGAACCCGACTGGGCTCCAAAAGATCCAATCTCACTAACTGACTGGGTAAGGCCTGAACATCCATCGCCATAGGCCTCTCTTAACCTGGTAAGCTACCCAAACTACCCAAACTCTCCGCCCGGCGACTCAAGGCATTCGCCACCATATTTGCCTTGTCAGGGTGATACAGAATAGTAATATCATAATACTTCAGCAACTCTAACCACCTTCTCTGACGCATATTTAGATCCTTTTGCTTGAGTAAGTGTTGCAAGCTCCGATGGTCAGTATAGATCTCACAAGGCACACCTTACAAATAATGACACCAGATCTTCAAGGCATGAACAAGGGCAGCTAACTCAAGGTCGTGGACAGGATAATTCTTTTCATGTATCTTCAACTGTCTGGACGCATAGGCAATCACCCTACCGTTCTGCATTACCATCGCTCCAAAGCCAACTCTCGAGGCGTCATAATAGACATTATAAGACCCGAACCAATAGGCAACATCAAAATTGGGGCTGTAGTTAAAGCTATCTTGAGCTTCTGAAATCTCGCATCGCTCTCCTCTGTCCACTGAAATGGTGAAACCTTCTGTGTCAATCAAGTCATAGGGCCGCAATCAATGAGAATACTTTCACGAAGTGATGGTAGTAGCCTGCCAATCCAAGGAAACTGCGAATCCCTATAGCTGAGGATGGCCTGGGCCAACTCTGCACGGCCTCTACCTTCCTTGGATCCACTCGAATACCCTCACTGGAAATCACGTGGCCTAAGAATGCCACAGAACTCAGCCAAAACTCACATTTTGCAAACTTTTCATATAACTTCTTCTCCCTCAACGTCTGAAGCATGGTCCTCAGGTGATGCTCATGATCTTCCTGACTCTGGGAATACACCAGAATATCATCAATAAAAACAATAATGAATGAGTCAAGATATGGCCCGAATACACTGTGCATCAAATGCATGAAAGTTGCTTGGGCATTGGTCAGCCCAAATGACATAACAAGGAATTCATAATGACCATATCGTGTATTGAAGGTAGTCTTCGGGATATCTGGCTCCCGAATCTTCAACTGATTGTAACCTGAGCGCACGTCAATCTTAGAAAACATCTGTGCGCCCTGAAGCTGGTCAAACAGATCATCAATACGAGGCAAAGGATAATAGTTTTTCACTGTAACCTTGTTCAACTGGCGATAATCAATACACATACGCATAGAACCATCCTTCATCTTCACAAGCAAGACAGGAGCACCCCACGGTGAAACACTGGGCCGAGTAAAACCCTTACCAAGCAATTCTTGCAACTGGTCCTTCAGCTCCTTCAACTCAGGAGGAGCCAGATACGGAGGAATGGAAATGGGCTGAGTGCCCGACAACAAATCACTTCCAAAATCAATGTCTCTATTGGGCGGCATGCCTAGAAGATCAGCTGGAAACACATCGGGATAATCATACCATTGGAACTCAATCAATAGAAGGGGTATCAACACTGACATATCTCACATAAGCTAAATACGCGGAACACCCCTTCTCAACCATACGCTGAGATTTAAGACAAGAGATAACTCTACTGGGAGTGTGATATAAAGTACCACTCTACTCAATATGCGGAATACCTAGCATAGCCAGCGTCAAGGTCTTGGCGTGAAAATTAAGAATAGAAAAATGGGGTGACAACCATTCCATGCCCAAAATAATGTCAAAATACACCATACCAAGTAACAATAATTTCGCTCTGGTCTCAAAACCACGAATAGTAACCAAACATGACTGATAAACGTGGACCACAAGAAGAGAATCTCCCATATGAGTTGAAACAAAATGAGGGGAACTCAAAGAAAACCGGGGCACACCCAAATGCAAAGCAAAGTAAGATGACACATAAGAATAAGTAGATCCTGGATCGAATAGAACCGAAGCCTCTCTGTGACAAACAAGTATAATAACTGTAATGACGGAGTCGAAGGCAACAACCTCAGTATCAGCAGGAATAATATAATATCTAGCACGACCCCTCTCTCGAGGGCGACCTCTATCTCCTCGACCTTTGCCCCTAGCCGGCTAGGCAGGTGGGGTAGCAGCTGGAGCTGTGATCATGGCCTGAGAACTCTAAGGAGCATGCTGTGGCTGAGAAGTCCGTGAAGATGCACCCCTACCAAGTCTGGGGTAGTCCCTAACCATATGGCGTGTATCACCAAACTCAAAATAAGCACTGGAAGGGCATGGTGGATGTGACTGACTGGGGCCAGGTCCGCTGAAATAACCCCTGGAAGTACCCCGCGCAGGAGACACACTAGAAACTGGAGGTACATAGTAAGGCTCCTGAGGTATAGTCGAAGTTTGAGCAATACTGGCTGCTAGAAGAGCTGAATGGATAGGGAGACCCATATAACCTCTACCATAACAACCTGTTGATGGGGTACGGGCACCAGAGTAGTGACCCGCTCTCGAGACCTCTTGGCCTCACTCTCCCCTCGCTCCCAGGCAAGCATACCCTCAATCCTCCTAGCAATGCTCACTACCTACAGATAAGGAATGTGCATCTCCAACTCTCAAACCATGCTAGATCTGATGGGTGGGATAAGACCTTCAATGAACCTGCAAACTCTATCCCGAACTGTAGCAACCAAAGCCGGTGCATGCCTGGCCAACCTAGTATAACGGATAGCATACTACGAAATGGTCATAGCACCCCGGCGCAAATGCTCAAACTGTAGGTGCCATGCATCTCTGAGACTCTGGTGAACAAACTCTCTCATAAACATATCTAATAACTGGGTCCAAGTCAGTGAAGCAACCTCGACTGGACTGTCTATCTCATAAGTGCGCCACCAATCATAGGCGACTCCCCAAAGCTGAAAAGCAGTGAAAGAGACCTCCCTGAACTCCACTATGCCCATAGTGCAAAGAATACGGTGACAATCCTCTAGAAATCCCAAGGCATCGTCTGATGCTAATCCACTCAACACTAGGGGAACATACTCCTTGAACCTCTCGAGTCTCTGCTGCTCGTCCTCTAAAGTAGTTGACCCATCCTCGGGCTGAACTGGTGCTGCAGGCGGTATGGGAATAATCTTGGGAGCTTGCTTAACCTATACTCGCTGCTCAGGAGTGAGGACAGTGGGAGTCTGTGCACCTTCCCCGGCCTGGGATTTGGCTGCAGCAAGGGGAAGGAACCCTACCTGAGCTAAGGTGGTGTACATGCACATGAAATGAGCCAAAGTCTCTTGGAGCGCTGGAGTAGTAGTGCCAGTAGTAGGTGTGCCAGGTTCCTAGGCTCCGGCTACATCTTTTGGTGGTACCTCGACGACAGCTTGCATAGGTGCTCTGGCTATACCACGTGCGCGTCCTTGACCTCTACCCCGACCCTGGCCTGTGACGGCTACAGTAGGGGCCGCAGGTGCCTGATCATCTTAAGTAGCACGTTTCCTCACCATCTGTGAGAGAATAGAAGGCAGAAGTTTAAAACTGATGTCAAAATATCGCACGACAAAAAATTCAAATGAAATGAAGATTTTTCCTAAACAATTAAATTGTTTCTCGTAGATAAGTATATACGTCTCCGTATCGATTAGTGAGACTCTAATAAATCGTCATGTGTTCCATGACTCCAATGAACCTAGAGCTCTGATACCAACTTGTCAGGATCCTAGTTCACCCTCCATGAACATGTCGTGATGGCACCTACTTCCTACAACTAGGTAAGCCTAACAATGCAGAAATAACAACCTAACTTGCGGAATGATTAAATAAAGTTAAACATATTAAAATAATAACTGCATATAAGGCCGCTCGGCCTATACAACTCAAATTAGAATGCGGAAGTCTACAACTCAATCCCAAAACCCGAAAACTCACGGTAACCACAGGCTAACAGAAACATTGTACGCTGCTCTACCTCGAAGTCTCCGTGTATCTCCCCTCCTCAAGGATAGTGCGGCTGAGTAGAGGTACCTGGATAATCTGCACAGAAAAAACGTGCGCAGGAAGGGCATGAGTGCACCACAGCGGTACTCAGTAAGTGTCGAGCCTAACCTCGGTTGGGTAGTGACGAGGAAGGTCAAGGCCCTGCTGAGGCAAAATATAATAATAGTTAACAGTATGAAAAACTAACAGAAATAATGAGTACAACAGTGAGATAAGACAGGTCAACGAGGCAATAACAACTACACAAAGAACAATAAAATGAATACAGAATAACTATAGCTCAATACCAAGGATAACAATGAGGGTGTCCTAGGATACCGTCCTATATCCCTTTCTTCAACTATCCAGTGGATCTCCCTGGATACCGTCCAGTCGTCCATCACATAAGTAATATTGAAGGATCTCCTGCGATACCGTCCCGTAGTCCAACCATCAATATGTAGGCGGAATCTATCGAGAGTCTAACCCGCAGTCCCAAAGTAAAGGTGCAGGGGGATCTACCGGGAATCGAACCCGTAGTCCCAAGGTAAACAAACAAGGGGGGAGCTACCGTAATCCCACATCCGTAGTCCCAATATAAATGCACAACCACAACAAGAAGATACACAGGAATGAAGTGCAAAAGACGGGCAACAGGTAGTACAAGCCTAGCATGCTTCACGTAGTACAGTCATGGCAACTTCATCAATTAGGCAAGTTAAATCAACTAAACATGCTTTTCTAATCCAGCATAGGCTATAATTGCAAGTAGAATAAAGCAAATATAAAGAAGCTCAATCTCAGTATCTTAAGTAAAAACCAGATTTTCAACAATTGAATCAATTACGCGCTCATCACCTCGCGTACAAGGCACTCAAATTCCAAATAACAACATCTTAAGGGGGAAGGTCCCCCACACAAGGTTAGACAAGCCACTTACCTCGAAGCGGCTCAAAATCAACTGGAAATGCCCTTGCCACGAGTATCCGACTCCAAATGGCCTAAATCTATTCAATTCAATTACATATCATAAATAACATCGCAAACAACTGGTTATGCTATTTAATTCAAAGCTACGACTTGAAATTAGGTAAAATGACCAAAATGCCTTATAGGCCAACGTCTTGGCATCGAAGAATTTTCACATTTTTAGAACCCTCGTCCTCTAACGAATCTAACCATATAAAAATATCCCAAATTGGAGGTCAGAAACCCATTAAAAACCCAATAGTTTAGCCTATGAAGTTTCACCCCATTTTTTCCAATTTTCTATCCCAAATTTGAATTTTTAATGGTGGATTTAACTACAAAATGATGAAATATAATTAGAAGAGATTAAAGAAACGTTACCTAATATTCTTCTCTTACAAACCCTCTGAAAATGCCCTTCCCCGAACTCATTTTGATTTTTTCTAACTTATGAAATCTAACACTCGAAATTTCTATATCTGCATAGGCATTTCCACTTATGCGGACAAGGGACCGCTTCTACGGTTCAAAAACCACTTATACTGTTCGACTTATGCTGATTTCTTACCGCTTCTGCGATTTCAAACAAAAACCCAAAGGCCGCATCTGCGACTATTATCTCGCAGGTGCGTAACCGCTTCTGCGGTTAAACTTCCGCACCTGCGAAAACTGAAGAAACACTAAAATCCCGCTCCTGCAATGGACAAGCCGCTTCTGCGGCTCCGCAACTGCGGAACCCAAACTGCAGGTGCGGTTATGATAGGTACCAACAGTCTTCTGCAATTCTTCAACTTCAAAAACCTTCCATCAACTATCCAAATTCATCCCGAGGCCCCAAGAACCTTAACTAAAAACACCAATAGCACTTAATATCCTATTCAAACTTGTACCAATCCTTAAAACACCTTAAACAACACCGGAAGCCCAAATTAATCAATGATTTAAGCCTAAGAGTTTCAAATTCTAACAAAACACGCTTTCGATAAAAAAACTAACCCAAACGCATCCGAATGACCTGAAACTTTGCACAGACATCCCAAATGACATGACGGGGCTACTGTAACTTCCGGAATTCCAATCCGACCTTCGAATCAAAAACTCACTATTGGACCGTAAACTTAAAAAATTCAAACTTCGGCATTACAAGCCTAAATGTGCTACGGACTTCCAAAATACATTTCGAACACGCTCCCAACCCTGAATCAGCTAACGGAGCTAACTAACCATCAGATTTCCATTCCGAGGTTGTCTTTATATTGTTCTGACTACAGACCATTTTTCAACTCTTAAGCTCTTATTTAGGGACTAAGTGTCCCAAAACTTTCCGAAACTCAACACCGAATGTCCCAGCAAACAAAATTAGCATAAATGAATTTAAGGGAAGCAGTTAATAGGAGATCAGAGCATTAATTCTTAAGAGGACCAGCGGGGTCGTCACAAGTTATCTTAATTGATATTGATTGATTGCTATTTCCATGTTTATGTACTCTTTCTCTATGTACTACTTGTTTTCAAAACTATATAAGGACATGCCTCCCTTTTTCACACACACTGAGATTCACACAATCACATATACTGGTACAAATTGACTTTGCAATCACCGATCACACAAATACACCCAAGACTGAGTAATCTCTACTACTCTTGTGCTTTTGCATACTTCTATTGCTCTCATCCTGCATGTTATTGTCCTGTAGTTGTTCTCCTTGTCCGGCATACTGTTACTAATGTGTTATCGCCAGCATTTTGCTCTCCTTTATTCTCTAACTGGTATGTTTTTCTATTTAACTTTGTAGCATCTACACATCATGCTCTAATTTTTGTTTACTTACTTGTAGTTCCTTATGTGTTTCATCCTTTGGTTACACTGCTTATCATGTAACTAGCTTAAGTCTGAATGTGTGTCTTGTTTTCTATATGGTTCCTTATGATTATGTCATTATTACACCCATATCCCTCCCTTTCTATGAGTCTGATATGTCTCCAGTTCCTTCTAAGACTTTAGTATCCTTATGTGTTCATGATTTGCTAATCCTGCTTGTTGTCATCATGTTCTTATTATTTGCTCAAACCTGTTACTTGATTGTTATATAATCCTAACCCTATTAATCTATTGTGTCTTTTATGTATAATTATGTTATAACTATAACTCTATCCAAGTTCTAATATCAAAGTTATTTGTCCCCAATCCCTTACCCCTGTTTGTGTTTGCTCTTTTATGAGTTCTTTACTTATTGGATGTCATTCTATTGCTTCTCTCGATGATAAAATGTTTTACAAAAAATTTTCATCACTTTCTTAAATCATCTTTTCAAGGCTGTTGTCTCAATTACTCTTTTCAAACATAAAATTCTCTTTAAAAGATCTTCTTCCCACACTTCACACTATTCTTAGACTATAGGCTTTGCCCCATTCGAGTGAGCAATGCCTTGGAGACCTATGAGTACCCATTGAACTCTGACATTCAAGGATGGCCTTCTACACTGAACTTGCTCATTCTTGGCTAGGGTGCCTGGGTGTAAGCACTGCCCAGGATCTTCGGAGATCCTTAGAGACTATGACACACTTGGGTTGTAAGGCCATGGCAGATGGAAAGTGGATCTAGTACTTTGGGCCTACTGTTAGGCTCTCTATAGTGTAGCTTCTTGATTTTTCTCTTATTCAGTTGTGTAATTCAGCAATTCTGGTCTGTAATAAATATTTGTAAACACTTCCGGGCTGGATAATGAAAAGGGTGGGGATGATGCATGCTTAGCATAATTTTGGGTAGAAATCATACTTTAGGATTTACTCCACCTCTGTGCGCAATAGAAATCCTGCATAGGACATATCTGCATTAGATATCATGTTTCCTTAAGTCTATTCATGTATGCTTATCATCACATCCATGTTCGTTTAAAGATACACGTTAGATATTAATGACTACATGCTTCACCAGAAATAATGCTAAATAACTTTCTCTTTTGAAACAATACTTTCTCCGCATGCATGTAGATATCATGTTCTTAGGTGTATTATCGAATCCACTTTCAGCATGTCTACCTTTAAATCTGGACTAAGTACTCAATAAAATTCCTAGGCAAACCTTAGGCGTAACGTTTGTTAAAATCAATTAAAAACAAAACTCGATTAGCAGATGGAAAACCATGATTTCACGACATTATGAAATATCTGGAAACAGGAGAATATCTAGAACTTGCAAACACTATTTAGAAGCGCAGCGGAGGCTATCCAATCATTTAATTTACAGCGGGGGAATCATTTATAGGAAGACTCCTGATTTTGGATTACTAAGATATGCCAAAGCAAAGAAAGCATCCAGGCTGTTGGAGGAGGTTCATGCAGGGACCTGTGGCCCGCACATGAATGGTTTTGTCTTAGCCAAGAAAATACTCCAAGCTAGTTACTTCTGGATGACTATGGAGATGGACTACATCCAGTATGTCCGAAAATGCCATCGCTGCCAGATTCATGTAGACATGATGAAGGTGCCTCCTAATGAGCTTAATGTAACAACATCGCCATGGCCATTCGCCGCTTGGGGAATGGATGTCATCGGACCTATCGAGCCAGCCGCATCAAACAGGCACAGGTTCATTCGAGTGGCAATTGATTATTTCATCAAATAGGTTGAAGCAGGATCATATAAGGCAGTAACCAAGAAGGTTATGGCAGACTTTGTCTGCGACTATATCATTTGCTAGTTCGGTGTCCAAGAGACAATCATCACTGATAATAGTTACAATGTCAAGTGTGATATGATGAAAGCAATGTGTGATACGTTCAAGATTAGGCATAAGAATTCTACAGCTTACAAACCTCAGATGAATGGAGCAGTAGGAGCAGCCAATAAGAACATCAAGAAAATACTAAGGAAAATGATAGAAAAACACAAGCAGTGGCACGAAAAGCTATCTTTTGCTTTATTGGGATACCGTACCACAGTTTGCACATCAATCGGGGTGACTCCCTATATTTTGGTTTATGGCACCGAGGCAGTCATCCAGGCTAAGGTAGAGATTCCCTCCCTGAGGATTATACAGGAAGCGAAACTTGAAGATGCAGAATGAGTAAAAAGTCGCTATGAATAGTTAGCCCTTATAGACGGGAAAAGACTGAATGCAGTTTGCCATGGTCAATTGTACCAGAATAGAATGTCCAGAGCCTTCAACAAAAAAGTCAAGCTGAGACAATTCACGCCAGGACAGCTGGTGCTGAAGAATATTTTGCCGTATCAGGATGAGGCCAAAAGGACATTCTCTCCCAACTGGCAGGGTCCATACATGGTTCACCGGGTCCTAACAGGAGGAGCCCTCATACTCGCAGAAATGGATGGAGAAGTCTGGCCAAAGCCGATTAATTCAGATGCAGTCAAGCGCTATTATGTGTAATCATTATTCCTTTATGGAATTTGAACTATGCCTGACCTGATTCCCATTTAAGAGGGGATACGTATGCATCCCTATGGGTTCGCTCACAATTAAATAAAATTTTCATTTCCCCAAAATTGGAAACTAGGGCAGAATTTTGAGGAGGACCCTCAAAATTTCGAAGTCAACTTTCACCCATTCATCGCATGCAGCCATCAAAAACCCCTTCCCAGTAAACTGGGGAAGAACTTTGACAAGGACCCTTAAAATTCCAGTGAGAGAGGTTGCAATGTATTGAACCGCGTCGCAGTCATGGGTTCATCTAAAAGAAAGCTATTTTCGATTATATATATTTATGTCATATTTTTAATAAATGATGCATGTCCATTATCAAAGTTATTTTGTTTAGCAATGCTACCCCAAGGATACGCGCACTATCACCAAAACAAGGGCCGAGCAGGACGAGCGAAGTCCACGGGAAGACGAACTAACCTCCCCACTTTACAAAACTCATGATTTTTCTTTGAATGCAGGCACCCAAGACATAAAGTCATCAGATACGATTACATACTCATGCTTTTTTCAGGAATACAATTCTCAGAATCATCGCCTAATTACAAGTGTTATCCGCACACGACATTCCCAGCAACCACAATGACGCATTCAGCTATCAGCTATCATCTCTTAGCTAAGTAATTTTGTTACTCCTCAGCTTTATTTCTTGCAATGAATAAGGCTACTTTTCTGCCTTCCGAGGTTAAGCACTACCTCCATCCTATATTTCTTGCATTGCATAAGGCTACTTTTCTGTCTTCCGAGGTTAAGCACTACCTCCATCCTACATTTCTTGCATTGCATAAGGCTACCTTTCTGCCTTCCGAGGCTAAGCTCTACCTCCATCCTATATTTATTGCATTGCATAAGGCTACTTTTCTGCATTCTGAGGTTAAGCACTACCTTCATCGTGCATTTCTTGCATTGCATAAGGATACCTTTCTACCTTCTGAGATTAAGCTCTACCTCCATCCTGCATTTATTGCATTGCATAAGGCTACCTTTCTACCTTCCGAGGTTAAGAACTACCTCCGTCTTGCATTTCTCTGCATTGCGTAATGCTACCCTTCTGCCTTCCGAGACTATGCATTGTCTCCATCTGCATTTCCTTGAATTGCATAAGGCTACCTTTCTGCCTTCCGTTGTCTCCATCCGTACAACTTTATTCAAGTTCCGCATCTGCTGAAATATCGCCAACAATATTCAAATCATTATATCGTTTGAAATATCGCCAACTTTATTTAAGTCTTGCAATTGGTTGAAACATCGCCAATTTTATTTAAATCCCTCACATGGCTGAAATATTGCCAACTTCATTTAAATCTCTATATCGGTTTAAAGATCTCCATTTATATTTAAATCTTTGTCGGCTGAAATATTGCCAATCTTATCTAAATCCACACATCGGTTAAAATACTATCATTTTATTCATGTTTTACATGGCTAAAATATCACCAACCTTTCTTTATATGGCTAAAATATCGACATTTATATTTATGCTCTACATCGGCTGAAACATCGCCAAACCCTGTATTTCATAGGCTGAAATATCGCCAAATTGTCCAAAGGTGTCGTTGTTCGAAGGCACCATTTCCATAGCCCCAGAAAGCCTTGCCGTGGCCTGAGGACCCCCTTTTATCTTTAGCACATCATTATTCAAAGGCATCATGGTTCGGAGTCAACATTATCATAGCCCGAGAACGTCATTTCATAGCCTGCGAATCCTTTAGTATACGGTTCATGGCCCAGGACGTCATGGTCTGAGGACGTCATCCTACCGTCCAATGACGGCATTCATGGTCCAACGGGAACTTGCATCACGTTTAAGTTTATGCACAATATGTTTGTATTACTCCTTTCTAGGTAAACAAGCATGCAACGGCCATTACAGTAGGAACGATCTCGCTTCGGTTCCTGCAGCCTATCGGTCCCTGCCCATCCTTCCCAACCTAAATATTGCGAACGTCCTTTTCAGAACCTCTATCGGCATATTCGGTCGATGTATCCCGAACTAAATACGACCTGATTCTTGTAAGACTAGGTATATGTAGGCATCTCAGGAACCAAAGCTCGGTCAAAACGTTTTCTAAGTCATTTCTTTCGGTCAAAATTGGTCATCACATCTTTACCCGATAACTCTTTCATCCTTCCCGGGTAAAGAGGGGCAGCTGTTGATACCCAATTTTTCCCTACCTATTTTTTACTCAGAATATTCTCCAAATAGCATGTCCATGCATATATAAGTATGCCCAAGAATTTTGACATTTTTCCTAATTTTTAAAGCTTTTTAAAATCAATTTATTACTTGTTTTAGCAGTACAAAATCCAATAATTATTCACGAAACTATCATTTTGGTGAATAATTTATTTCAATCCTCATATTTATACCACACTATGATTAAAGTAATGTTCAATTAGAGCCTATATTACGATTAATAGCGTTTTACAATTATAAAATTACTCCCAGTATTTTTAGAGTAATATTTATATATTATTAACTAGCTCAGTGCTTTAATTTATTTTTAAAATTATTTTAACTATTTTTATTAAATTAAAAAGTGAAAAATTAGCTATTTAATATATAGCCCATTATCATTTCAATTTTAACCAAATCAAACCACCAAATTGGCCATATCTCTACTAGATCTTTAAATAGCCCAATACCCCATCTAATCCAACCTAGCCCAATCCCTTATTGACCCGGTCCACTACCATTTTAATCTGAGCCGTTGAACAAATGAGATCAACGACCCAGACTAAATTACCTTAATTAAACCCTCACCTACCCCCTTTCCCCCGTCATTTTCGAGACTCTTAATCTCTCTTTATCTCTCATTCTCTCTCTAACTATCTGGTACTCTTTAGAAGCCCTTTGGCTTCTCCGCTCCGATGGGGTCTGTTCACCTTCTCCGACCAGTGTTCTCACCGGAACCTATGGCTTCTCACTACCTCTTGGTCATCTACTCGCCTCTCAACCACTCAGTGATATCCTAGGCTCCTCAAATAAACCTGGAACGATTCGCTCACCTCCCCCCCCATGGGTCTCTTGCCATTTTCCGGCCAATCCCCAGCCGTTTGTGTAAGTTTGCAGTATCTCCGGCTAAATCTATGTCGTTCATAAGGTTTGCCGTCTTTTCTGGGTTCCACAAAACCCTAAATTCTCTATGTTGGGCTTTCCTTTAAGATCCGTTTTATATTTACTATTTTATGATGTTTCATCGTGTTTTTCTCTGAAAAATTCCGTTTTTAACGATTTGAAAAACTAGGGTTTTCTCGACCATGTTTTCAAAACAGTTCTTTGATTTGTTTTTATGCCTCTACTGTTTTTAATTGATTGTTTTATGCTTTCTTGTTGCCTTGATTGTTATTCTGAACCACCAATTTTAGGTTAACCCTTATTATGTGTTTCCTTTTGTTACCCAACTGTGTGCATTCAAGTGTTCTTCGTGACTCCTATTTAATTCTCTACTATGACCTCTTCATGTTGATTTCTATGAATGTTTCTTACTGTTAATTATGTGACTGCTATTTAAATGCTTGATAATTTAGACCTTTGCCCTATTGGTTGTTTATTTGATGACTTGTGTTGATCGTCTTGTGTGAAAAATCTCATGCTTGTAATACTTTCCTTAAATATGTAATCTCGTGTATTCCTTATGCAATTATGTACTAATTTTTGAAATATTTCTGTAATTATGTGATCCTTTCCTTAATTATTTTGGGATTCCCTGGGATTACAATTTAATTAAGGATACCTTTGCTTGATTCTCGAACTGATACTCTATTTTTACACGGTTAATTCATCTTTTCCTTAATTACCCACTATGTATTTGGCCTTGATTATGCACTATGTGACTCCTTGTCTTAATCAGCCTTGCTGAAGTGATTTTTTTTCCTTATTCTACCTTGACTCGCTGTTTGAACTAGACTCCTTAATTAAAGGAGTCCAGTTGTCTTAATTGACATTGATTGATTGTTATTTCCATGTTTGTGTACTCTTTGCCTATGTACTTCTTGTTTTCAAAACTATATAAGGACCTGCCTCCCCTCTTCACACACATTGAGGTTCACACGAACACATATAATGACACAAATTGCTTTTACAATCACTGATCACACAAATACACCCAAGACTGAGTAGTCTCTACTACTCTTGTTCTTTTGCATACTACAGCTACTCTCATCCTACATATTATTGTCCTTTAGCTGTTCTCCTTGTCCTGCATATTGTTACTGTTATGTTATCACCAACACTTTGCTATCCTTTATTCTTTAACTGGTATTTTTTGCTATTTAACTTTGTACCATCTACACAGCATGCTCTAGTTTTTGTTCACTTGTTGTTCCTTATGTGTTTCATCCTTTGGTTCCACGGCTTATCATGTAAATAGCTTAAGTTTGAATGTGTGTCTTGTTTTTTATATGGTTCCTTGTGATTATGTCATTACTATACCCATATCCCTCCCTTTCTTTGAATCTAATATGTCTTCAATTCCTTATGAGACTTTAGTATCCTTATGTGTTCATGATTTGCTTATCCTGCTTGTTGTCATCATGTTCTCATAATGTGGTCAAACCTACCTCTCCTATTACTTAACTGTTGTGTAATCCTAACCCTATTAATCTATTGTGGCAACTATATGATAATTTAGTGATAACTATAACTCTATCTTAGTGATAATATCAAAGATATTTGTCCCCAATCCCTTACCTCTGTTTGTGTTTGCTCTTTTATGAGTTCTTTACCTGCTGAATGTCATTCTATTGCTTCTCTCCATGTAAAATGTTTTACAAAAATTCTTCATCACATTCTGAAATCATCTTTTCAAGGCTGTTGTCTCAATTACTCTTTTCAAACTTAAAATTCTCTTTAAAAGATCTTCCCACACTTCACACTATTCTTAGACTCTACGCTTTGTCCCATTCGAGTGAGCACTGCCTTGGAAACCTATGAGTACCCATTGAACTCTGACACTCAAGGCTGGCCTTCTACACTACACTTACTCATTCTTGGCTAGGGTGCCTGGGTGTGAGCACTGTCTAGAATATTATGAGATCTTTAGAGAATATGACACACTTGGATTGTAAGTCCATGGCAGATGGCAAGTGGATCTGCTACTTTGGGCCTACTGTTAGGCTCTCTATAGTGTAGCTTCTTGATTTTCTCTTATTCAGTTGTGTAATTCAGCAATTATGGTATGTAATAATTATTTGTAAAATACTTCGGGGCTAGATAGTGAAAAGTGTTGGGATGATGCATGCTTAGCATAATTTTTGGAAGAAATCATGCTTTAGGATTTATTTCACCTCTGTGCGCAATAGAAATCCTACATAGGACATATTTGCATTAGATATCATGTTTCCTTAGGTCTCTTCATGTATGCATATCATCAACATCCGTGTTCGTTTAAAGATCCACGTTAGATATTAATGACTAGATCCTTCACCAGAAATAGTGCTAATTAACTTCCTCTTTTGAAAGAATATTGTCTCTGCATGCATATTGATATCCTATTCTTAGGTGTATCCACTTTCAACATGTCTACCTTTAAATCTGGCCTAAGTAATCAATAAAATGCCTAGGCAAACCTTAGGCCTAAGGTTTGCTAAAATCAATCAAAAACAAAACTTGATTAGTTATGTACCGACTGTTCAAAACAAAAATGGCTTTTCAAACTAATTAGTCAAATTTCTGGAATTTATTAAAACTTGTTGTTTGCCACTGTTTTTTTAAATCTAGAATCCACGTGGAGGTTCTGAATCTGAGACCTCTATTGTAGTTTGAAACGTGCTAGTTACATGACTTATATTTGGAGGAATATTTGAGACATATAATTGTTTATGTGTATCCTATATGTGCAAGTCCTAATTGTTTCTCTACTTGTCGCATAGGATTTTATCCTTAAAAACCTAGGGGTTCAGCCTAGTACTCTCCCAATAGGATTAGTAGTCCTAAACACCTGCCGGAACTTATAGGACGGGACGGGTAATAGCACGTAATAAGCCTCGTGACCAACTCACGCGTTTTAACTAACCTTTACGGATTGGGAGGGTAGAATATGGATATGATGACCATGCGATAACACCACATGTATAAATAATTACCGGGTGTTATGTGGGGTGATCCATATTATGTATAAACCTAGGACCCATTCCCTTATTTGTCCACTTTTATTTCAACTATTTTTCTTTCGCAAATTTCAGCTTTTAAAAAAAAATTCAACTCTATGAAATTTCCCTCCTTTACTCGTTTATTCAAAAATAAAAGATGGTTTCTCCTACGAAATTTCAGTTTCCTTAAAGTTTCTAATTTGTTGCCACTATTATGTGAAGACCCATTTGTATTTGTAATGCTTGTTTGCCTACTTGTTGTTTGCATTTAAAGTCACAATATAAAATAACCGGGAATCACACTAGTAGATCTTGAGGGGTGCCCAACACCTTTCCCTCGAGATAATTTCTAGCCCTTACTCAAACTCTAATTTTCCAACTCAAAACCATTAGTGTCCTAATGCACTTAATCATTAGGTGGTGACTCTTCAAATCCAAAATCCAACTCCCAAACGGGAATAAAGTTGTCTTCCCGAAATATCGTATACCCGATTTCGCGAGAAAAAGGGGTCATCGACTGGAGTTCCAACATAATATGCTGGAAATTCATACTCAGGTGCACCAATCCTTATTATATTATGCTGGAACTTTCCGTATTGCAGCAAAATAGTGATTTTTTTTAATAACTTTATAAATACTAGCTATTTTCCAATTACTAGTCACAAAACTGACGAGCCTGCACTACTTTCACCTTACTATTATCAGGAACAACATGAATCGGAAGTCCATGCTCTAAGGACCATTTGATCAGTTTCTCAAATGAAGTCAATTGGTCAAAGGATTTGAAATTTTACACACTAATATGCAAATAATGCAGCGTGTGATTTATTTTCGTAGACTTTTATGCCTTATTTCTTTTGCAAATTTACAGGATATGGGTCTTTTTGATAGGATTTCGATTATGATATATACTAGTAAATTCATATTTCTCTAAATCCGTCATGTATGAGGTTTGAGAGGGAGAGAGAGCCGAAAGCAGGAAAAAAGGAAAATAAAGGAAAGAAAGAGTAAATAGATAGATTCTCAGAAATTTGGCTTTTATTCTGTTGTACCTGTCTACTTCACCACAAAGTTGTCTTTGTTGGGTTTGTTATTAATAAATAATAATAAAGGAGGTGTGAATGGAAAATTGTGGGAAAAGAAATGGAGGGAAGTGAAATTTTGAATGAGTTCATTTCACTTATTTCACTTTGTCCTTCATTGATAGAAGGAAATAAAATCTTTGTCTATATAAAAAGATGCTCATCTTTTAGCTCTTAAAGAGCTAAGAAGAAGGCAAGCCTCGCGTCGTCGTCGTTGTCACTTGCTCGGCTCGATTTTGGCATCAGCTTCAGATTCAGGTTTGAATTTGTCGAAGATTGATTGATTAATCTTTTTGGACAAAATTCTTTTCAAACATTTAATTAATTAATTAAAGAAAATTCAATTCGTAATTACCCATGACACGCAACCTGGTCCAGTCTGGCCCGTTTTTCTTTCCCGGATTATTTTAAATCTGTTTTATATTTCCCACAATATTTTACATAGCCATGGCTGTTCGGAAACAGTGTCACACATGTTCCAACAGCTATGACTGTTATGAAAGGTTGCAAACCTCTTCAGACGGAAAAAAGGAAAGTAAAGGAAAGAAAGAGTAAAATGATAAATTCTCATTAATTAGAATTTTATTCTATTGTACCTGTCTAGTCACCACAAAGTTGTCTTTGTTGGGTCTACTATTAATAAATAATAACAAAAGAGTAAACAAAATAGAGGGAAGTCAAATTTTGAATGAGTTCATTTCACTTATGCACTTTGTCCCTTATTGGTAGAAGAAAAAAAAATCTTTGTGTATATAAAGAGAAGCTCATATTTTAGATCTTAAAAAGCTAAGAAGAAGGCAAGCCTCGCGTCGTCGTCGTCGCTCGCTCGGCTCGGCTTCGGCTTCGGCTTTGACTTCGGATTTGGCTTCGGCTTTGGCATCGGATTCGGATTCGCATTCGCATTAAGATTCGGATTTGGATTGAACAAAATTATTTTCAAAATATTTAATTAATTAGTTTAATTAATTAAAGAAAATTCTATTCGAAATAACCCATGACCCGCGACCTGGTCCAATATGGCCCGTTTTTCCTTCACGGATTATTTTAAATCTGTTTTATATTTCTCGCAATATTTTGAACAGCCATGGCTGTTCTGAAACAGTGTCACACCTGTTCCAACAACTATGGCTGTTCTGAAAGGTTGCAAACCTCTTCAGAAACAATACCAAGTTGGCTATAAATATACCTTCAAATCTCAGAATATTTCCTTACGAAATTTTCTGATTATCTTCTTCTTCTTCTTCTGCACTAAAATTCCAGTGTGTTTTGCTGCCATGGAGTGGTTCGCTCATCATCAGCATTTTTGGTACCAACACTCCAGTGAGTTAAATCGTTCTATCCTGGGAGGACATATTCCATAACTTCGGGTACTTGAGGAGAATAATTTCCTTCAGGAAACATTGTGTATTTAGTGGACTCGATTTGTTCTTATACCATTTTCAGAATTTATTTTGAAGAAGTTTAAATAGTGTTTTCGAAATTTAATTTCTATTAACTTTCTGTTTCTGTTTTTTAAAAATTTTGCCGGTTTATTTATTTATAGCAATACATATTAATAACAATCTTAAGGAAATTATATTTATTATATTCTGTATTCTATCTAGATTTTTCTATTCTGATTTGAATATATAAAAACTTCATCAGGCTATTGAAATTCAGAAAACGATTTGAAGAACATAAAAATTTTATCGTTTTTATGTAAAACGGTATATAAAAATATTAGGTTTTTTACTGTTTTGATTTTGCCATTAATTGATTTCTTCTGTTGTTGACTGTAAAAAATGGAAAATAAAAATGGAAATCCTTCTGCGACTGTTGGTGCAACGACGATAGCCTCATCAAGCCGTATTGTTGTTCCTCCAGATAAGAAACCGGGAAAATTTTCTAGAACCAACTTCAAAGGATGGCAGCAAAGGGTGTTCTTTTGGCTTATCACACTTGGTATGTAGAAATTCACTAGTGAAGAGCCTCCAGTGTCTATTGCGGACATGCCGGATAATCAAAAATTCATGGTTGTTGATGCGTGGAAGCAGGCAGATTTTCTTTGCAAAGGCTATACCTCAAGTGCTTTAGAGGATGACTTGTACAATGTGTACAGTGCAATGAATAGTTCGAAAGAATTATGCGACGCACTTGAGAAGAAGTACAAGACAGAATATGCATATTTGAAAATTTTCGTTGTTTCCAAATTTCTAGACTATAAAATGATAGACAACAACACTATGGGAACCAAAGTTCATGAGCTTCAACTTATTTTTCACGACCTTATTGCTGAAGGTATGATCGTGAATGAGGCATTTCAAGTAGCTGCTATGATTGAAAAATTGCCTCCTTCGTGGAGAGATTTGAAGAACTATCTGAAGCACAAACGTAAAGAAATGAAGTTGGAAGATCTTTTGATACGTCTAAAGATCGAGGAAGACAACAAAACAGTCGAGAAGAAGTCTCGTGGAAATTCAACGATCATGGGAGCTAATATCGTTGAAGAGACTGCTCCAAAAAGTAAGAAGAGGAAGAGGTCTTCTGGACAAACTAAGGAGCAGAACAAAATGAAATTCAAGGGTAACTGCTACAATTGTGGAAAAGTCGATCACAAAAGCCATGATTGTCGTCTCCCGAAAAAGGATAAGAAGAAGGGACAAGCCAACATAGTTGAGAATAATAATGACATTGATGATCTTTGCGCAATGCTTTCGGAATTCAATTTAGTTTGAAATCCGATGGAGTGGTGGATTGACTCTAGATCCACTCGATATGTTTGTGCTGTCAAAGAAGCATTTGTGACTTACTCTACTGCTGGTTCGGAAGAAGAAATTTCCATGGGAAATAATGCAATAGCCAAGATTGAAGGTTATGGGAAGATATTCCAAAAGATGACTTCCGGCAAGATGTTAAAGCTCAACAACGTTCTTCATATTTCTACTATTAGGAAGAATTTAGTTTCTACTTCTTTACTTGTAAAGAATGGATTCAAATGTGTATTTGTTTATGATAAAGTTGTTATAAGCAAGAATGAAATATATGTTGGAAAAGGCAACCTCACGGAGGGCCTTTTCAAACTCAATGTAATGGTTGTTGACAGTATGAATAAAATTTCAGCTTCTTCTTATTTATTGAAGTTAAATAAATTATAGCATATTCGTTTAGGACATGTCAATTATAAAACCTTGAGAAAATTAATTAATTTAGAAGAATTGCCTAAATTCGAGTGTAATAAATTAAAATTTTAAATATGTGCTGAATCTAAGATTGTAAAATATCCTTATAAGTTTGTTGAAAGGAATTGAAATCCTTTAGACTTAATTCATACGGACATTTGCGACATGAAGTCGACACCATCTCGAGGTGGGAAAAAGTATTTTATTACTTTTATTGACGATTGCACTAGATATTGTTATATTTATTTGCTTAATAGTAAGGATGAAGTAATTGAAGCATTTAAACAATAAAAGAATGAGGTAGAAATTCAATTGAATAAAAAGATCAAAATGATTAAAAGTGATCGAGGTGGAGAATATGAATCTCCGTTTGTAGAAATATGTTCGGAATATGAAATTATCCATCAAACTACTATACTTTACACACCTCAATCCAACAGAATTGCGGAAAGAAAAAATCGTACATTAAAAGAAATGATGAATTCTTTATTAATAAGTTCCGGATTACCACAGAGTTTGTGGAGAGAAGCTATCCTTATAGCTAACCGAATACTCAATAGAGTACCCCCATAGTAAAACGCAATCTATTCCATATGAAAAATGAAAAGGAAGAAAACCCAACTTCAAATATTTCAAAGTATGGGAGTGTTTAGCAAAGGTACAGGTTCCTTTACCTAAAAGGGTTAAAATTTGACCAAAAATAGTAGATTGCATTTTCATGGGATATGCTACAAATAGTAAAGCATTTCGATTTTTGTTTCATAAATCTAATAATCCCGAGATTTATGTTAATACGGTAATGAAATCAGATAATACTGAATTCTTTAAAAGCATATATCCGTATAAAACTGCAAGCGAGTCGTTAAGTGAAAAACCTAAAGGACCTCGGGAAGAACCAATGGAAAATACTCCAAGTGTAGAAGATCCAAGGCGTAGCCAACGTCAAAGAACATCTACATCCTTTGGACCAGATTTTGTAACATTCTTGCTTGAAAATGAGCCTCAAATATTTAAAGCAGCTATGTTGTTTTCTGATTCAGCATTCCGGAAAGCGGCAATCAATAGTGAGATTCAATCAATTTTGCATAATCATACATGGGAATTGGTTGATCTTCTTCTAGGAAATAAGCCTTTAGGTTCGAAATAGATCTTTAAACGGAAAATTAAAGCTGATGGGACTATTGATAAATATAAGGCAACACTTATTGTCAAAGATTATAGGCAAAAGAAGGTCTTGATTACTTTGATACTTACTCACCAATAACGAGGATAACATCTATTAGGGTGTTAGTGGCACTAGCGGCTGTGTATGATCTTGAAATCCATCAAATGGATGTTAAACAACTTTCCTAAATGGAGAATTGGAGGAAAAAGTTTACATGGAACAATCTGAGGGTTTTGTGGTTTCTAGTAATGAAAAGTATGTGTGCAAACGTGTTAAGTCACTTTATGAACTTAAAAAAGCACCGAAATAATGGCATGCAAAATTTGACCAAACAATGTCGGCAAATAGATTTAAAATCAACGAGTGTGACAAATGTATTTACATTAAAAATACTCCAGGTCATGAAGTCATTGTTTGTTTATATGTTGATGAAATATTGATAATAAGCAAAAGTATGGCAGATATAAATTCTACAAAGCACATGTTGGCTAGCCAATTCGACATGAAAGACTTAGGAGTTGCTGATATGATCGTAGGAGTCAGAATTCACAAGATTCCACAAGGTAGCATTATCATAGTCTCACTACATTGAACAGGTACTTGACAAGTTCAAGTATTTGGATTTCAAAATTCCAAGACTCCAATTGACGTGAGTTATGCACTTCAAAAGAATAAAGGTACAAGTGACTAACAACTGGACTATGCAAGAGTATTGGGAAATTTGATGTATATCATGAATTGTACGAGACCAGATATAGCATGTGCTATTAGAAAACTGAGTCGGTTTACAAGTAATCCCAATCAAATACATTGGATGACAATGAAACGAGTTTTGGGATATCTGAAACATACCCAAAATTATGCTTTGCATTATTAGAAATATCCTTCCGTGATCGAAGGATATATTGATGCAAATTGGATCACCAGATCATCTGAAGTTAAATCCACGAGTGGATATGTTTTCACAATTGGGGTGGAGCAGTGTCTTGGAAATCATCCAAACAAAGTGCATCGCCCGTTCTACAATGGAACCTGAATTCTTAGCTTTAGATAAGGACGGTGAGGAAGCTGAATGGCTCCGGAATTTCTTGGAAGATATTTTATTTTGGCCCAAACTTTTGGCACCTATATGTATACATTGTAATAGTCAAGCGGCAATTGGTAGGGCAGGGAGCGTTATGTATAACGGAAAATCTCGTCATATCCGACGGAGACACAATACCGTTAGATAACTACTCTCTAGTGGTGTTATCATGATTGACTACGTAAAGTGAAGAGATAACGTATCGGATCCACTTACAAAAGGCCTATCTAGAGAGGCATTTGAAAAATCATCAAAGGGAATGGAGTTAAAGGCCTAGGACAAGTCATCATGGCAGTAACTCCACCTAGAAGATTGAAGATCCCAAGAGCTAGGTTCAAAGAGATTAAACAAAGTTACGAATGACGGTTCAACATTGTCAACTAACTCAAATTCTTGTGATGAATACAATGTTCAAAAACGAGGTAAAGCATTAAGGCTTTTTTGATGAGTCAATAAAGCTTAAAGATTTTTAATAATCTGCTAAGTCTGGCAGGATATGACCAGATAGTGCGTCTTTTTGATTACACGTTTAGGAATCACCTATGTGAGTGTGAAGTATAAGTCCATTCTCTAAGCATTCATGAAACCGGGCAGTGTTCATGGCTGAAACGAACACAACCGTGAGAACCATGGATTGTTAAGGATTGATTATGTGACTTATGTTGTCTAGGTATACAACAAAGCTCGACAGTTCAAAGATATCAAATCTACCGATTGATCGAGTATATCCGATATAAGTTCACTACGAAAATTTAAAAGGGAAACCTACTTATCGAGATGCAATCAATTCTTGCTTGTAAAACATATACACATTCGTGCATTCCTTTGAGTTTACAGCCATTCCCCATTCATCTGGGGGATTGCTGGGTTTGTTATTAATAAATAATAACAAATGAGGTGTAAATGGAAAATGGTAGGGGGAAAAATGGAGGGAAGTGAAATTTTGAATGAGTTCATTTCACTTATGCACTTTGTCCTTCACTGGTAGAAGGAAAGAAAATCTTTGTGAATATAAAGAGAAGCTCGTCTTTTAGCTCTTAAAGAGCTAAGAAGAAGGCAAGCCTCACGTCGTCATCGTCGTCGCTTGCTCGGCTCGGCTTCGGCTTCGACTTTGGATTTAGATTTGGAAAAGATTGATTGATTAATCTTTTTGGACACTTTTTTCAAATATTTAATTAAATTAATTAAAGAAAATTCAACCCGAAATAACCCATTACCCGCGACCTGGTCCAGTCCGGCGCGTTTTTCTTTCCTGAATTATTTTAAATCTATTTTATATTTTCCACAATATTTTGAACATCCATGTATGTTCTGAAACAGTGTCACACCTGTTCCAATAGCTATGGCTGTTCTGAAAGGTTACAAACTTCTTCCGAAACAACACCAAGTTGGCTATAAATATACCTTCAAATCCCAGAATATTTACTTACGAAATTTTCTGATTATCTTCTTCTTCTTCTTCTGCACTAAAATTCCAGTGTGTTTTGCTGCCATCGAGTGGTTTGCTGATAATCGGCGTTTTTGGTACCAACACTCCGGTGAGTTAAATCGGTTTATCGTGGGAGGATATATTCCATAACTTCGGGTACTTGAGGGGAATAATTTCCTTAAGAAAATACTGCGTATCCAATGGGCTCGATTTGTTCCTGTACTGTTTTTATAATTTATTTTGAAGAAGTTTAAATACTGTTTTCGAAATTTAATTTTACTTTCTGTTTTTTTTAACAGAAATTTTACTGGTTTATTTATTTATAGCAATACAGATTAATAACAGTCTTTATTCTTCTTACAAAATACCGAATTTAGAATTTCATCATTTTAAATTTCTAAAAATTCTTTTTGTTCTACGTAGTTATTTTTTCAAAAGAATTGTGGATGTTTTATGCGTTTTTTCTAAAATTAGTACTGTGAAACTATAAAACTTCAGCAAATTAGGCTTTGAACTATTTTCAAGAAGAAATTTAGTCTAAAATATATTTCAGTTTATGTGGCAATATGCTAAGGAGTATTAATTTGGGAAGTTAAAGAGGCTCTTCAACTAAGTTTTTCTAAAATATTTTATACTATAAATTTAACTAAAAATTAATATGATATTTTTTTATATAATAAAATACAAATTTTATTTTCATAAACTTAAAAATTTATGCCTAAATTTACGGTCATAGTTAAGCGCTTGGCCCTCGTATTCTGAACCTTACCACATAAAGTATAACAGAGGGATTAGTGAAATAAATACTACTTTGAGACTTTTAACACCGTTGCCAACAACTACTACAATTCAACCAAGATAGCAAAAGCATAGCTAACTCTTCCTCGAAGCTATTTTTCCTTTGCCCTTCATCTTCAACCTTTATCTGTTTCTCAAATATATTTTCCGATATTATTATATCTCGACAAAGTGGACAAGTCGATTGCCCCTTCCCATGCATTATCCATTTTTCCAAGCACTTTTCATGGAACATATGACAGCAACTTTTCAGCTTTCTACCCTTATCTCCATACTTGAATTCTGATATGCAAATTGCACATTCAAGTGTCTCTTTTCCGTCTGATAACCCCATAATTAACTTTCTAATTGATCTTCTGATTACAAATTTGGAGCTCTTCTCGTCTATATTATCATTGTACCTGTTTTTCCCGAGCTGTCTTTGTCTGTATGAATTCAATAAAACAAAAGTTACTAATAAAATGAATTTTAATACTTGATGGAGCCATGAACAGAAGAAAGTGGTGATAAGATACTGGAAATGAAGGTAGAGTTTAATGAGAGCTCCCATTTTTTGTAAAGATAATGTTATTAAAGGAGAGCTGTATTTATAGGTAGAGGGCATATATTGTCGACGAAATTAAAAAGGCATACCGCGCCGTCACTTTGGAAGATTATGGTGAAAAGATGAAGAAGAAGGTGCATTTTTTTGACTTGGAGATATTAAGCTTCCTTAGTCAGATATGGTGTTCTTTATTTAATTAGTGCTAAGATATTCCCTCAATCCCATTCATGTGTCCATGTTTGACTCGACATAAAGTTTAAGAGAAAAAGAAAGATTTTTCAAAATTTATGGTTTAAAATAAATCATAAATATTTGTGTGATTGTACATTAATTGATTTATTAAGAATAAAATAAGAATTTTAAAGATATATTATTTTCAAATTAAAAAACTGACATTTTTTAGACCAACTAAAAAAATAATACCACATAAATTTTGAAAGTTTTTGATATGGATAAGTAGAATTTTAGCTTGTCTGACAATGATAGTAGTAGTAGTTTAGAAAATGCGACGACAAAAGCGACAAGTCAAGTCGCCAAAGTATATTCAAACGAAGAGTGTTGGTGTTGGTCACGAAAAGTCAGGTCTTTAGTAATGACTGAGTACGCACGGGACGTTTTTAAGTTACTCTGAAAAGTAAAAGAACTTCATTACTGGGGATATTCATTATCCATGAAAATACCATGTATTTTGTGCTTCCAATCACATGACAGATATTACATGGGGTGTATGCAGTAATTTTCTTAAGCAGTTTATTTTACAAGTATTGGGGTGGGGTGAATGAAATAGAGGCTTGCAACCGGTATCTTGTGTGATAAGAATGTGCCACCAAGTCTTGAAGGGAAGTTCTATAGAATGGTGGTCAGACGGACTATGTTGTATGGAGCAGAGATTTGGCCAGTCAAGAACTCGCATGTACAAAAGATAAAGGTGACTGAAATTAGGATGGATGTGCGGGCATACCAAATTAGAAAGAATAAAAAATAAAGTTATTCGGGACACGATGACCGTGGCCTCTATGGATGACAAGATACGGGAGTCAATGCTACGGTGATTCACGCATGTGAAGAGGCGAGGCACAGATGCACTAGTGAGGACGTGTGAGAGGTTGGCCTTGGAGAGCCAACGGAGAGGTAGAGGCAGGCCAAAGAAGTATTGGGGAGAGGAGATTAGACATGATATGGCGTTGCTTCATCTTACTGAGGACATGACCATGAATAGGAAGAAGTTGGAGGTTGAGAATTAGGGTAGAGGAATAGGTAGCCGAACGTCGTCATTATTTGTTACAGTAGCTTTAGTACATCACTTAGTGCCTTCCGCGTATTTTTGTATTTCAAGACTTTTGTTATTATTTGTTATTTTAGCTTCGGTTTTCTAATTACACTACCTAGTATAAGTTTTGTGTTTTCGCTTGGTTTTCTGATTGGTTTGTTTGTCATTGTCATTGCCACATCCCTTTATATTTTCTAAGCCGAGCGTCTATAGTGAAAACAGTCACTCTGCTATTTTAAAGGTAGGGATAAGGTCTAAATACATATTACCCTCCCTAGACTTAACTTGTGATAATATATTAGTGTTTACCTTGTAAATGGTAACTACAATTATATTTGATTTTGTGTTTCTAAAAATACGTAATTTATTTTTATACTAGTTTTTAGGCAATAGGTGCCAAGTATAAGTAAAGCAAATAAGAAATGCAAACCAATAGGGTCACATGGCTGGGCGTTGAGCTGGCTGGAGCAGGACTTCGAGGTCTAGATGGGGTTAATAGACATGGACCATTGATGAATAATCAAAGATGATGAAGGCCTCACATATGACCTTTGCGGTTAATAATGAGCAATAAATGAAGAACAATAAATTAGTAATGAACGAACAATGAAGGAATAAGCACTAAAGTTGTAGAACAATTATTTAATCAAAGAGCAGAGGATGTTGTATTGTATTAAATACACATTGTGTGTTTAATAATAATCCGAATACTTTACAAGATGACAAGGGTCCCCTTTATATAGGAGGGGTGAATCCCAATAAAGTACATGTCTAATAAATGACGAAGAAATGCTACTAGTACAGTTGTATAACGACTCAGTACGTATTTGTACTATTCTTATAGATTATGCCAGTCCTCATCGCGTGTCCTCGGGGATTACTCGCCTTTCCATAATGGTTGGCAATTTCCTTACTGCCTCGAGGTACACCATGGCGAGTCTTCGACATACCCTATCAAGGTGAGTGCTTCGGGGCCAAGCCTTAGGCTATGTTTCGAGCCCATCGAGGTCTGTCTTAGAACGCCATAGAAGCCTTAAGAACGGTCTTCCCTAATTTTGACTGTATATAGATAGTCCCCAAGTTTCTTAGAATGAAATGATTTTCTCGAACCTCTCGTGATGACATCACGTTCGTGATGTAAGATCTTCGAAATAATCAAAACGTCCCATCGATTTATTCCCCCAGAAGCATTGAATGCACTGTTGATCTACTTCCCCAAAAACATTGAATGCGCCATAAGTTTCAGAGTTTTCTCTGTATAAATAAGGGATTTTTTGACCAATTCTTCACTAATTCTTTATTCAACAATCTTCATCCCTTTCCGTTTCTGTATCCTCTTCTAATCTTTTATTCTTATTGTTCACACATGTGACAATAATGTCATAAGGTGGCAACCTTACCAGTTATGTCATGGCTCATTATCAAGGCCTTTCCCCTCTAAGTGGAATTACACTAAGTCGTCATTGTTGTTGTTATTGTTGGCTCAAATCAACAAGAGGAGTTCTTTAATTTTTCCCGTATCAGAAGATATGTGGACTGTAAACCGCTGCTTATCTCTCTTAACTTCAACCTAGTGTGGTTCTTCACTCGCTTTTCTTTCCGTGGAGTGAGGTGGCACTATCAACTAACTTTTGCATCCCACACCGGTGCAATAGCTGAAGAAGTGGCTTCAAATTAGTAGTGCTGACGAGACTCACAATCGTCGAGTTTTTCACTAGGCCACAATTTTCCTTGCTTGTTAAAAGCTTTTGCTCTTTGATGGCTCTAGCCTTTTATTCATCTATTGCTACTTCGGAGGAGGTTATTGAAGGCAACACTCTAAAGATCGAAATGAGTTCCCCGATGAAACAGTTCTCGAAGATCTCACTCCCGAGGATATACCCTCAAAAGTAGATTACGCCTTTTAGCTGTTGTTTTTTGCGTCTTTTGTTTGTGCAACGACCCCTCATGGGATTTTGTAATCGTCTTTTAATAATATATGAGTTTTTTCATTTCGCCTTCGATTAGTGTTGAAATCCATTATGCCTTCGTTTGTGAAAAATCCAAGTGTATAACCCTATCGATCGGTCCGAATACCAGACCCGAGCATAGTAATCCCTTAGGATTTTGATTGCTTAATATGATATTCCTTGAAGCTCTTTGTCATCCATCAGACTAAGCCTGGATTGATCTGATATGGACTTAGGTTGCCGATACTTCTGGATCAGAACTGAATGTGAGCAAGTTCACGATTATTTGAAGTAAAGCTTATCCTTTTTAGGCCTCATTGATAGTCCTTGAGTGGTATGTTTCTCGAATTAAAGCAGCCTTTAGATTTTGCAACCGGGCTGGCATTTGCTTGATCATCTGAAAATAAAGATAGCCCTTAAGCTTTTACAAATAATCCTCAAGTGAGAGATTGCTCGAACTCGCGCAACCTATAATTTAGAAAATATATGTTCAAAATTAATATAAAGATAGATGCGAGGCCTTATAAATAGTTCCCGAGTGAGAACCTGCTCGAACTTGGGTAGCTTGTGGGCTAAATAATCGAGTGACAGTTCGCTCGAACTCGATAGATAATTAGCCTTGGGGATTGATAAATAGTCCCCAAGTGAGAACCTGCTCAAACTTGGATAGCCCGTGGGCTAAATAATCGCTCGAACGTGAGAGAAAAAATAGCCCTGAGGCTTTATAAATAGTCCCCGAGTGAGAACCTACTCGAACTTAGGTAGCCCATGGGATAAATAATCGAGTGAGCGTTCACTCGAATTTGAGATGAAGATAGCCCCGAGGCTTTATTAATAGTCCCTGAGCGAGAACAAGTTCGAAATCGGGTAGCCATTGGGCTTAATAGTCGAGCGAGCTTTCGCTCAAACTCGAACTAAAGATAACCCTAAGATAGCCCTGGGGCTTTATGGCTAGTCCCCAAGTGAGAACTTGCTCGAATTTGGGTGGCCTTTGGCCTTTAATAGCTGAGCGATTTACTACTCGATCCCAAATCGTTGATTGTTCTCAATAATTTCTGACAATCAAATTCCCGATGCTTTGTTCCTGACGGCAACATCATGACGTAAGCAGTTGAAGTGACTAAAGGATTTCGTTTGTACGATTCTAAAAATCATTAATTGTAGGCGCCCAGCGGTTAGCTTTTTCGCTTCCTCATCATGTTGAAACAACCTTTATAAATAGACTAAACCCCATAACTTTGCCGATATTACTTCCTTAGTGCTTCCAACATTTCATTTCGCCCCTTTCAATTTCGTTGAACTCTCCCTTTTCCTTTCTAACGACATGTTCCATTTTCTCGGATCATTCGCTTTAGAAATGGAAAAAACATCTAAAATTGCTGATCAGAAGTAAAAAGCTTCATCGTCTTCTCGAACATCCAAAGGTAAAACCGGTGGTTCCTCCTAGTATCGAGGAGTGTACTCCCGAGCCTTGTGATACATCTTCTGATTTATAGGTTGAAAACCTCTCCTCTATTCCGGGACGATGCTAACCCATGTCTCGATATATTAATTTAATAATGCAAATAGAGAAGGTGATGGCCAACTGCCATTGGGGGGAGGTTGTGCAAGTAGTGATTCCTTCACAAGGAGAATACATAACCAATAACAAGGCTTGTTTCCTCAGTGTATGCATATATCCTGTCACCTTAGGCCCGGTAGAAGCTTCTTTACCATTGATAGATCCACTGATCCTCGATTTATGCAGCCAATATCAGGTGAAACTTTAACAAATCTATCAATCAGTCTGGCGCATCGTTTATATGATTAGTTTTGAAACATGTTCAAGGGGATGACATTTACCCTCGACCATCTAATTAGACTGTGTAGCACCCCCCGACTTTATCAAGGTGGCCTGATTAAGCTAAAACGTTGATCTCCGAAGGCCTATTTTCCTAACTTCGATGAAGACAAGGACTGAGGATGGATGAGTCTCTTGTCTGAGTTAGGACCTCAAATCTGATCCCTGCTGAGAGGATGCCATGCCTTGAGGAATAGAATATGAATCGTAGGTAAACATGTTTTGCTAATCTGATATCGTTTCTTGCCTTCAGATTAACTCCTTTCAATAAATTGCCTCATTTAGATAAATTAGCTCCTTTCGATGATACAACTTCCGAGTGGTACCCCGGTGCCGTCAATGATCTCCCAGGATGGGTCCGACGACTCGACTCGACCTGCCCATATGCTTAGTGCATGTGGTGTGATCTGGCTAATACCTGTTGGGAGGACAAAAACCATAGTGATTTTTTATTCCTATTGTACTCAAGTTCATTAGAGAAGATATCTTTTGATAGCACACTCATCCTTTGCGTTTATGCATGCCTTGGGGATGTTATTTTGATAAGGTAACCCCCGCTTAGGGAAGTAAATACCCTAAAGCCTCCTTAGGAGAAAAAAGAAAGACGAAATTACCACCTAGGTCTCTGAAGCCAGAAAAAGGCTAAAGTTCGAAAGATGGATGCCGATTCAGTGGCCTTAACTCGAGAAGCGGACAATGATCATTGTGCCGAAGGCGAGGAGAATGATGAATGCCTATTGGTACCTAGGGGGAGAAGAAGTGTTGTTGCCTCGAAGTCTACTAAGCTGAAGGTGGCTGAGTTACAGGCTGCTGGAACGAAGGCCAACGAGGTGGTCCCGACCCGAACTGAGGGAATTATTAAATGGGGCTTAGACGAAGACCCCGGACCGACCAATAACCAAAACATATCGAGTGCTGAGGGTCACCTGGTTGATGACCCCATCATTCTATCCCGAGCAAATACAGGATGCCCAAGATATGAAAACTCCCATCTTGGGGGAATCCACGGAGAGAATAATATGTTTGAAGGGTATTTCGCTCAGGTTGAGGAAGGCCCCAATATCGACTCCTCGTTAATCTTTGAAGAAGCCAAGAAGCTTCGAAAATAGGTAATCTTGACTTGGCCGCTGTATTTTTAGTTTTGATTCTTGCTTTTCCGACTCCCTATTTCTGTACTTTCGGGCCTTAAAGCTCTCCAACCAAGCTTTTTCCAAGTCACAAGCTGAGCTGGCTCATTGTGAGGATGAATTTAGGAAGCTCATTTCTGAATTGGACGAACTTAAGGCCCTTAATGCCCAAATGAGGGGGGAGCTAAGTGACCTTCGAGCTTATTAGGAGAGGATGTCTCGAGATCGAGCCGATCTGAATGATCAGGTAATACAACCTTCGTGGTCTTATTTTTGTGCTTTAGTCAATCGAACGTTTGATACCTTAATTTGAACTTTTCAGCTCAAGCAAAAAAGATAATCTAATGCGAGAGGAGCATAAAGTCAGCGATACCGAAATCATTAGGCTATAGCAGTGCATGGATGTGGCATCCTCCGATAAAGAAATTCTTTGAGAGAAGATGACCTCGGTCGAGCACCAACTCTAACGGCAGATGGGGAGAAATCTGTAAGTACAAAGATCTCCATGCTGAATCGTTGTTGAGCTATCTGCAGTTAAGTTTGATGCCACTGTACTCATATCCTCGTACGGAAAAGATGATGCTACTGCAAATTTTCGAGCCAGGAAGGTATCCAAAGAGGCCGAGATTAAAGTCTCCCGATTCTTGGAGCATGCCCGATTAAGATATCAAAGAAAGTCTCTCGAGGATGTATATGCAGGGGGCATCGATTTGACTGCCAAGATCGAGAGGATGAAGGCCCTAGAGGAAGAATTGTCAACTATGCTTTCTTTAGATGATTGTTCAACCAGCGGCTCAGAGGATGATGAAGATGAAGGTGAAGTACCCGAGGGAGATGAGGCCATCGATGTTCTGGGGGCCGAGGGTCTGATCGTTGAAGGCACAACTTTCAAGGGAGCTCCATCTAGTAAAAAAACCCTATTGGTAGATTAGGTTTTCATTTGTTTCTTTTTTGTGTAAGGGCACCAGGCGTGAGCCTTGTAAATATTCCTTCGCGAAACTTTATCATATATATATGGATTTTGCTTTTCGTCATTTCTTTTTTTCCCTTCTCCTTTTTGGAATAAATTTCAATGCTTATCGCTAAGCAGTTCGGTGTTTGATCATCAAGTCATATTTTGACTCGAGCTCATTGACCCTTAGGTTTTTAACATATTGTCCCTTAGGCTCTTTAGTCTGACCCTTAGGCTCTTACGCATTGGCCCTTAGGCTCTTTAGGCTGGCCCTTAGGCTATTTTTAGATTGGGTCGATGCGACCTATAATATGGCTATAGTTTCCCCTATAATATAGCTGAGTACTTTGGGAGGCTCGCTCGAAGGTTGATTTTTCGAAACCTTTTCATCGAAAGCTTATTGTTTTGGAAGCCTATTTATTGTTCAGAGATGATATTATCTAAGCTCCTTTGCTTATGACGATGGTAGCCTGATTAACTGGTTCTTTTTGAAGTATTTTCAAAGTATTTGGAGGTCTTTAGTTTTATGGTGGTAGTCGGATGTCTTAGAGCCGCCTTAATTCCACCATAGCATTTTAGTTCGACCATAGTCTTTACTCCTCGTGTGCGGTGACCTTGGCGTGTATATCGAGGGTATGCCTTTTTAAGGGTATTACAAGTTAGATATATAGCCTTGGCCTTAATATCGGTGTTATGCCTTTTTAGGGTCTTAAAAATTTGGGCACGCCTTGTTAAGGTCTTACTGATTTGATGTTGCCTGACAGAGGGCTTATAAGCTCGACATCGATCAAGGTCTTACGAATTCTAGTTTTCGATGGCTCGATGAACTGGCTATCGATGACTGTCCCCAAGTGTTCGAGAGTTTCTGGCCCTTTAGCTATCTTATAAGGAAGTAGTGAACTTCTTGAGGCACATAGTGTTTTGATAAGCAAAGGCACCTCCTTGATTACTTGATATATGCATGCATATTTTATCCTTAGATAGCATATGGATGTTGCCTCATTAAAAACCTCGTCGGTAAAACTCATTTGGGATAAAACCCTGATTGAAGGAAGAAAGAGTACAATGCATGCTTTACAAACCAAGGTCTTCGAGCTGGAGGATGCTTCAATCCCGCTCAATCGAACACCTGCAATAAGTTAATATAAAACATAAATGAAAAGGGAGAGGGTTGTAACTTAGCAATTATGGCATTTGAGCCTTCATAATTTTCAGTTTCTTGCTCTGAGGATGCAGCACGGTCCTTCATTACATCATTTGGATGTAACCGAAAATGTCGGTTATTTGCTTGTCTTTTGGCTCCTTCGATGTAGAGAGCATTGATGTCGGTGCCATTTCGTGCATAGGGAATATCTCTCTTACTGCCTACTACTCCCCGTACACTGCTACTATTCCATTTTGTGGTTGGGACTTTCATCATTTGATGAAGGGTTGATGGCACTGCCCTCATACTATGTATCCACAGCTTTCCAAGTAAGGCATTGTATCTCATGTCACCTTTGATGACATGAAACTTGGTATCTTGGATTGTACTGTCCACGCTAACCAAGAGGAAGACCTCCCCTTTCGTTGTCTCGCTCGCTATGATGAATCCATTGAGGACTCGAGAGGCGGGTATGATCTGGTGGAGCAGTCCGAGCTGATCCACCACCCTTGACCTAATTATGTTGGCCGAGCTACCTGGATCCACAAGCACACGTTTAATTTGAATTTTATTCAAAACATAATTTACCAGTGCGTTATTATGAGGCTGAGACAAAGTCTCTATGTCCTCTTCGCTGAACGTGAGAGCATCCTCAGGCATGTAACTCCGAGTTCTCTTTTCCCTGGTGATGGATATTTATGTCCGGCTGACAACGGGTCCCTGCAAGGTGTCGACCCCTCCAATGATCATGTGGATGACTTGCTGTAGTTCTTCTATTTCATTATTCTTTCTCGCCACTCTTTGCTGAAATTGGTTTTTAGCTCGCCCGCTGAGGAATTCTCGAAGGTGCCCTTCGCTGATTAGTCAGGCTACCGCTTCCCAAAGATGTCTGCAATCGTCGATCCTATAAACATGAGTGTCGTGCTACATACACATCAAGTTAGAGTTCCTCTGTGAAATGGTATAATAGTATGGGTTTCGGCCACCTAGTATCTTTGATTTTATCTAAGGCCGATACGACATCCGAGACATCAACATTGAAAGTGTACTCAGATAGTCGGGGTGCCTTTATTAGCCCAGTTTGCCTATCGAAATAGGCTTTACTCATGAGTCACCAAAAACTAAGGCCTCGATCTATCCTTCGATCACCTTGAGGTATGTTACGCCTTGGTGCATTTCTTTGATCCTCTACATACGACTGGTATCTTTCCGTGTTTGATCTTGAGTCACTTTCTATAAACCTTTGTTCCTTTGTTAAGAGCCTGCTAGGATATACTGAGCCCGAGGCGGATCCTAATTGGTCGTCTTCGACCCTAATCTTCGACTAATACCTGTTGTACACATCCACCCAGGTTATGGAGGGATATTTGATCAAATTTTTTTTAGTTTCCTTAAAGCTACCGAGTTTCATTCCTTCAAGCCTTGAGTGAATGCATGTACTTCCAGTCAACGGAGACTTGTGGCAATTCCATTTGCTCTTTCAGAAAGTGAGATACAAATTCCCTTGGCATCTCGTTACATCTTACCCCACTTAAACATATGTTCGTCCTCGAACGTGCCTAGAGTTGTTTCAAAAGCCATCAAAACACCGTGTAACCTTACGATGCACATACCCAGGGGTTATCTAACGTCACCTTATCCCACACAAGTCTGATAATACAACATGATTAAAATTTCTTAATCCAACCTAGCCCATTATTGTTAGAACCCAATTTCCAACATCCGAAATTTTCTATAAGATCAGAATCTTCCATCTACACACTGTATAAGTCTAAACAAACTGTATCTAGCCACAACCATAAATTTTATGTCAGTGTGCTTTCCCCAAATGTCCAATACGTTTCAACCTTTCTCGACCACTTGTGCTACCAGTTATGTCATCAGCTTCCTATAAATAAGATGTCACTTAACTTAACTACACTTGTTCCTTTTTATCTACTTTCAGTCCCTTCCCTTTCCTTTGATCACCTCTTTCTATGGTTCAAAATTGCGACCACAAGGTCGTATGGCAGCAACTTTACTAGTTACACCAAGGATTCCTTTCTCAAAGCTTTGGATCGAGACAACGAGAGAAGGGCGCCGAATCCTCCCATATCAGAAGATATGTGGACTCTACACTACTGCTCATCTCTCTTAACTTCAAACTGTTGTGGTACTTTATTCCTTTTGCTTTCAATGGAATGAGGTGGCACTATCATCTACTAAATTTTTCATCCCACACTAGAACAGAGTTCCGTGGATAAACACTCTTGGACTGTTGCTCGTGCGACTTGCAACCTATTTTGTTTTTTTTCTTATTCTTTCTTTATGTACTATAGCCCAAAACTTCAACGGAATGCTCAATCTTGGCGGCTGGAGATGCAATCAAATTCATCGACGACCTTCTGCCCAACATTTCCAAAGACCACAAATGGTGCCCACGAGAAGAGGATTTCCGGGAGCGATGCTCGAGGAGGTAGCCCTAAAAGTGAATTAGGATCTTTGTCTTTTGTTTTTTGCTTCTATGTTCCTATGTAAGTACCCTTTGTAGGTGCCATAGTTATACCCCGCGATCATTTCTATGAAGTAAAAAAGGATCGTTTTGTATCCCTTTCATTCCATGCTACATTTTATTTGTAGAAGACTTGATTTTATGATTGACTAGCCTGAATATCAAGCTTAAGACCTGAAAAACCCTTAGATTTTTAATTGATCAATACAATAACCCCCGTAGTTATTGTTAACCCTCTAGCTAAGCTTAAATGTGAGCTCGAAACTTGGGGATTGTTGAGCCCGAGTTAGATGAGAGCGAGATCTCGAGATGAAAAAAATTCTTAGATTTTCTTGCAGCTCCCGAGTGGGAAAGTTCTCCAAATCGGGTAGCCCTTGGGATTTTGTAGACGAGTGGCCATTTTCTCAAACGTTTAATAAGAATAACCTGTAGGCCTTTTCATAGTCTTCATGTGAGAAATTCCTTAAATTCGGATAGCCCTTGGGCTTAGTAATCGAGCTAATATTCTGCTCGAACATGACTTATAGGTTACCTTTTATGATTTTTGATGAATTAACCCTTGGTTCCTTGGACATGATTCCAATGTCGTTACATCAGCAGTTGAAGTGACTAAAAAGTTGTGTTTGTATGATTCCAAAAATTATTAATTTGAGATGGCTGACGGTCGGCCTTTTGACTTCCTCAGCACGCTTAAATGGCCGTTATGAATAGACAGATCCTACTACCTTACAAACTTTATTCCCGAATTGTTTTCAAAACCTCATTAAGCCTTTTTCAATTTCCTTGAGCTGTCCCTTCTCTTTATTAACAGGATTCTTCATCTTTTGGATCTACCACATAGCGACGGATAAAACTTCTAAATCTTTTCCGCAAAGGGGATGCCTCATATAAATGAATGTATCCCCCTCCCCGTGTGATATAACATCCGATTTCAATATTGAAAAACCTATTTCGACACCAGGCCGACGCGAGCCCATGTCTCGATATAATCGTTTGGTGACCAAGGCCGAGCTCCAGCAAGTATAAGAGGATTGTAAATATGATAATAGTGAGATAGTGATTTCTTTCTCCGACGAGGATATCACCACATAAAAAGTGGGGTATTTTAGCGTATATACTTACTCGTTTATACCGGGCCATGCAATTTCAGCTCAGGGTCACATAGACCCAGTTATCCTCGACTTTTCCCAATGATACCGAGTGACGCTTGGCATATCTACCCCTCTTTCTGGTGAATCATTTACTTAATTAGTTTCGTTTGAACAAAATCGAGGGGATGTCTTTTATCCTCGATCATCTAATTAGATTGTACATTCCCCGACTTTATCGAGGGGGCTTGATAAAATTGCAACGCCAATCTTTAAAAATCTCTTTTCTCCAGTATCGATGACGACAAAGACCATTGGTGGATAAGCCAGTTTGTCTGAGTCAGGACCTCCAATTTGATCCCTACTAATTGGATGTCGTTTACCGAGGAGTGGAACATGAAACTTGAGTAAGTAGCAGGTTTATAACCTTCTTTCTTTTCTTTTCCCCGATTTTATATTTTTCTTTGGTCTAGCCTCTTTATGATGATGCGGTCGCTGCTTGGTTTAATGGTGGGGTTCCGAACCTCGAGGGACGCATTTGAAAGTTGGCCTCTACATCATCTTACTCAGAGTGTTGCTGGTGAGATTTGGCCAAGGTTCGATGGGAGGCAAAAAATCATTTTGATTTCTCTAGTTTGGTTTCCAGTATTTCTATTACAACATACTGATCTCAATTTGACGTAGGTCTTGGAGATGCCGTTGAATTGAGGCCAACCCCAACTGGTGAAGTGGAGGTTCTGAAGCCTTCCAACGAGAGAAAAAGGAGGATAGAGTCATCTGAAAATCCCCTAAAGCCAAAGAAAAACGTGCCTAAAGACCTAAGGCCGATGTAGCTGCCTTATCTTCAGAAACGACCCAACATCTTCTGCACCAAGAGGAAGGAGAAGATGATGACTGCTTGATGGTAAATAGTGAAAGAAAAAATGTCGATGCTTCGAAGCCCACCAAACCAGTGGCGGTTGATTCGGCTAATTCCAATGTCGAAGAAATCTCCAAAGGGAGCTGAAACAAAGTCCTCGAACCATCATCCAGAAAGAAGGTGCCTTGCTTAGGAGATCATTATGAGGGTGGATGATTCCGCTCCTGGCATTGAATTCTCTGAGGAGCAACTCAAGAAAACTTAGAATATGAGGTTTTCTGAAGTCGAAGCAAGCCATGAAGGGCACGACATATTTCAAGAATGTTTCATAGGGCTCGAAGATAGCCCTGACCCCAATGCTTCTTTTATCTTTAACGAGGCATGTAGACTGTTAAAACAAGTGAGTTTTCTAATTTTTATGTTTGTGCCTGCACTTTGCATGTCTCCAAATACATTTTTCCTCTTTGTTTATGAAGGCCGTGGTGCTCCACAAAAGGAATTTTCTAAGTCTCGAAATGATCTTGCTCGATGTGAGGCTGAGCTTGAAAAGATCTCGAATGATAGGGATAATCTTAAAACCCTCTATTTTAAGAAAGAGGTGGAGATCAACGACCTTCGAGTTGAATTGTAACAGGCTCACCAATGGCGGGTCAAGTATGTTGAGAAGGTAACATGACCTATTTCGTCCTGTTACCAACTTGCTTGTCCTATCATCTAAAACCTTTTATTTTGCAGTTTTATTATTAGGCTAACTTGGTGGAATGGCTTCGGGGGGAGCTTAAGTTGAAAGAAGCCGAGAACCCGGGATTGAAGCAAGGTATGGAAAATCTCACCATTGAGAATGAAAATCTGAGAGAGCAGTTAGCTTCACTTGAATGCCAGCTTCGAGGTATGAAGGAAGAGATCCTAGCTCAGGGCCTCAAAATCTAGGAGCTTTAAGCCAGATCTGCTGCTGAGCTGGGCAAGGCCAAATTTGATGTCGCGACAATTATGACCTTGTATCAAACTGATGCCAAAGCAGCTAATGCTTAGGCAAAGGAGATCTCTTCTGCCGTGGAGGATAAGTTATCGATTGCCCTTGACCATGCTAGGCAACAATCCCAGAGGATGACTCACAAGGAGATACACACTCGCAGCCTCGATCTTTCAGCCTATGTTGAAGTAGATAATATTTTGAAAGAAGAGGCGGCCGCTCTGCTTTCCGATGAAAGTGATTCAGCCAGTGTTTCTGAGAGTGAAGGTAATGTGTATGAAGCCCCCGAGGATGAGGTTCTCGAAGACGTGACTCCTGAAGGTGCAACTGCTATGGATGTGACCTCGAAGTAGTTTTAGATTTACTTTATTTTTTCACGCCTGTTCCAACAACTATGGCTGTTCTGAAAGGTTGCAAACCTCTTCAGAAACAGTACCAAGTTGGCTATAAATATACCTTCAAATCCTAGAATATTGACTTACGAAATTATCTGATTATCTTTTTCTTCTTCTTCTGCACTAAAATTCCTGTGTGTTTTGCTGCCATGGAGTAGTTCGCTGATCATCTGCGTTTTTGGTACCAACACTCCGGTGAGTTAAATCGTTCTATCCTGCAAGGATATATTCCATAACCTCGGGTACTTGAGGGGAATAATTTCCTTAAGGAAATATTGTGTATTCAGTGGACTCGATTTGTTCCTATACCGTTTTCAGAATTTATTTTGAAGAAGTTTAAATAGTGTTTTCGAAATTTAATTTCTATTAACTTTCTGTTTCTATTTTTTAAAATCTTTACCGGTTTATTTATTTATAGCAATATATATTAATAACAATCTTAAGGAAATTATATTTATTATATTCTATATTCTGTTTGGATTTTTCTATTCTGTCCAGAATCTTCTGAGATCCTTAGAGACTATGACACACTTGGGTTGTAAGTCCATGGCAGATGGCAAGTGGATCTGCGACTTTGGGCCGACTGTTAGGCTCTCTATAGTGTAGCTTCTTGATTTTTCTCTTATTCAGTTGTGTAATTCAGCAATTCTGGTGTGTAATAATTATTTGTAAAATACTTCGGGGCTGGATAGTGAAAAGTATGGGGATGATGCATGCTTAGCATAATTTTTGGTAGAAATCATGCTTTAGGATTTACTTCACCTCTGTGCGCAATAGAAATCCTACATAGGACATATCTGCATTAGATATCATGTTTCCTTAGGTCTCTTCATGTATGCATATCATCACATCCGTGTTCGCTTAAAGATCCATGTTAGATATTAATGACTAGAACCTTCACCAAAAATAGTGCTAAATAACTTCCTCTTTTGAAACAATACTGTCTCCGCATGCATGTAGATATCCTATTCTTAGGTGTATTATCGAATCCACTTTCAACATGTCTACCTTTAAATCTGGCCTAAGTAATCAATAAAATGCCTAGGCAAACCTTAGGCCTAAAGTTTGCTAAAATCAATCAAAAACAAAACTTGATTAGTTATGTACCGACTGTTCAAAACAAAAATGGCTTTTCAAACTAATTAGTCATATTTCTAGAATTTATTAAAACTTGTTGTTTGCCACTATTTTTTTAAATCTAGAATCCACGTTGAGGTTCTGAATCTGAGACCTTTATTGCAGTTTAAAACGTGCTAGTTACATGACTTATACGTGGAGGAACATTTGAGCCATATAACTGTTTATGTGTATCCCATATGTGCAAGTCCTAATTGTTTCTCTACTTGTCGCATAAGATTTTATCCTTCAAAACCTAGGGGTTCAGCCTAGTACTCACCTAATAGGATTAGTAGTCCTAAACACCTTCCGGGACTTATAGGACGGGACGTGTAATAGCACATAATAAGCCTCGTGACCAACTCACCCGTTTTAACTAACCTTTACGGGGTGGGAGGGTAGAATATGGAGATGATGACCACGCGATAACACCACATGTATAAATAATTATCAGGTGTTATCTGGGGGTGATCCATATTATGTATAAACCTAGGACCCATTCCCTTATTTGTCCACTTTTATTTCAACTATTTTTCTTTCGCAAATTTCAGCTTTTACAAAAATTGTTTGAATTGTATGAAATTTCCCTCCTTTACTCGTTTATTCAAAATTAAAAGATGGTTTCTCCTTCGAAATTTCAGTTTATTTAAAGTTTCTAATTTCTTGCCACTATTATGTGAAGACCCCTTTGTATTTATAATGCTTGTTTGCCTACTTGTTGTTTGCATTTAAAGTCACAATATAAATTGATCGGGAATCACACTAATAGATCTTGAGGGGTGCCCAACACCTTTCCCTCGAGATACTTTCTAGCCCTTACCCAAACTCTGATTTTCCAACTCAAAACCCTTAGTGTCCCAATGAACTTAATCATTAGATGGTGACTCTTCAAATCCAAAACCCAACTCCCAAACGGGAATAAAGTTGTCTTCCCAAAATATCGTATACCCGATTTCGCGAGAAAAAGGGGTCGTCGACAGGAGTTCCAACATAATATGCTAGAAATTCATACTCAGGTGCACCAATCCTTATTATATTATGCTGGAACTTTCCATGTTGCAGCAAAATAATAATTTTTTTTAATAACATTGTAAACACTAGCTATTTTTCAATTACAAGTCACAAAACTGACGAGCCTGTACTATTTTCACCATACTATTATCAGGAACAACATGAATCGGAAGTCCATGCCCTAAGGACCATTTGATCAGTTTCTCAAATGAAATAATTGGTCAAAGGATTTGAAATTTCACACACTAATATGCAAATAATGCAGGGTGTGATTATATTTTCGTAGACTTTTATGTCTTATTTCATTAGCAAATTTACAGGATATGGGTCTTTTTGCTAGGATTTCGATTATGATATATACTAGTAAATTCATATTTCTCGTCATGTATGAGGTTTGACAGGGAGAGAGAGCCGAAAGCAGGAAAAAAGGAAAATAAAGGAAAGAAAGAGTAAAAAGATACATTCTCAGAAATTAGGCTTTTATTCTATTGTATCTATCTACTCACCACAAAGTTGTCTTTGTTGGGTTTGTTATTAATAAATAATAACAAAGGAGGTGTGAATGGAATATGGTCGGAAAAGAAATGGAGGGAAGTGAACTTTTGAATGAGTTCATTTCACTTATTCACTTATTCACTTTGTCCTTCATTGGTAGAAGGAAAGAAAATCTTTGTGTATATAAAGAGATGCTCATTTTTTAGCTCTTAAAGAGCTAAGAAGAAGGCAAGCCTCGCGCCGTCGTTGTCATCACTTGCTCGGCTCGGCTCGGCTTGGCTTCAGCTTCGGCATCAGCATCAGCTTCAGATTCGAATTTGGATTTGTCGAAGATTGATTGATTAATCTTTTTGGACAAAATTCTTTTCAAATATTTCATTAATTAATTAAATTAATTAAAGAAAATTCAATCCGAAATAACCCACGACCCGCAAACTGGTCCAGTCCGGCCCGTTTTTTCTTTCCCGAATTATTTTAAATCTGTTTTATATTTCCCGCAATATTTTGAATAGCCATGGCTGTTCTGAAACAGTGTCACACCTGTTCCAGCAGCTATGACTGTTCTGAAAGGTTGTAAACCTTTTCAGAGGGAAAAAAGGAAAGTAAAGGAAAGAAAGAGTAAAAAGATAAATTCTCATTAATTAGGATTTTATTTTGTTGTACCCGTCTAGTCACCACAAAGTTGTCTTTGTTGGGTCTATTATTAATAAATAATAACAAAAGAGTAAACAAAATAGAGGGAAGTGAAATTTTGAATGAGTTCATTTCACTTATGCACTTTTGTATAAGGTATAGCCGGAGCCTTGTTACTGGCAAGTACGATATTATCCCTTTTTATGTTTAGAGGCTCCGTAGACAGAAAATGTGGGTCATGAACTCATATATTATGTATCTTACACGTTGGGATATGTAAAGTGTAAACCACGCTATGAATCATGTACCATATGTATGTTTTGTAATAAATAGGTGTTTTGATTGTAAATGGTTATTTCTCTTGGCTAGTAAGTAATGAAAATTACTGGGCAACACGTGGGGTAGGAGAGGCACCCTAATCCGCTTGATTGGGACTACCTGGTCGAGCGCCGGTCATGTCCCTCGGATTCGAGGCGTGACACTGGGAGTGTTTTGGCGCCTATTGTGGAAGTTAGCATTTTTGAAGAAATTTCATAAGTTTGGTTTGAAGTGCATTACAGTGTATCGACTTCGGTTTTGGCTTCGGATTCGGATTCGGATTCGCATTAAGATTCAGATTCGGATTTCGATTGGAAAAAATTATTTTCAAATATTTAATTAATTAGTTCAATTAAATAAAGAAAATTCAATCCGAAATAACCCATGACCCGCGACCTGGTCCAGTCTGGCACGTTTTTCTTTCCTGGATTATTTTAAATTTGTTTTATATTTCTCACAATATTTTGAACAGCCATGGCTGTTCTGAAACAGAGTCATGCATGTTCCAACAACTATGGCTGTTCTGAAAGTTTGCAAATCTCTTCAAAAACAGTACCAAGTTGGCTATAAATATACCTTCAAATCCCCGAATATTTATTTATGAAATTTTCTCATTATCTTCTTATTCTTCTTCTGCACTAAAATTCCAGTGTGTTTTGCTGTCATGGAGTGGGTCGCTGATCATCAGCGTTTTTGGTACCAACACTCTGGTGAGTTATCGTTCTATTCTGGGAGGATATATTCCATAACCTCGGGTACTTGAGGGAATAATTTCCTTAAGGAAACAATGTATATTCAGTGGACTCGATTTGTTCCTATACCGTTTTCAGAATTTATTTTGAAGAAGTTTAAATAGTATTTTCGAAATTTAATTTCTATTAACTCTCTGTTTCTGTTTTTTAAAAAGTTTACCGTTTTATTTATTTATAGCAATACATGTTAATAACAATCTTAAGTAAATTATATTTATTATATTGTGTATTCTGTTTGGATTTTTCTCTTCTGATTTGAAGATATAAAAACTTCATGAGGTTATTGAAATTCAGAAAACGATTTGAAGAACATAAAAACTTCATCGTTTTTATGTAAAACAGTATATAAAAATATTAGGTTTTTTACGTATTGTTTATTGATTACAGTATTATTTACTGTTTTGGTTTTGCCATTAATTTATTTCTTTTGTTGTTGACCGTAAGAAATGGCAAATGAAAATGGAAATCTTTCTGTGACTGTTGGTGCAACGACGATAACCTCGTCAAGCCGCATTGTTGTTCCTCCAGCTAAGAAACCGGGGAAATTTTCTGGAACCAACTTCAAAGGATGGCAGCAAAGGGTGTTCTTCTGGCTTACCATACTCTGTATGTAGAAATTCACTAGTGACGAGCCTCTAGTGCCTACTGCGGATATGCCGGATAATGAAAAATGCATGGTTGCTGATGCGTGGAAGCAGGCAGATTTTTTTTGCAAAGGCTATATCTTAAGTGCTTTAGAAGATGACTTGTACAATGTGTACAGTGCAATGAATACTTCGAAAGAATTATGCGACGCACTTGAGAAGAAGTACAAGACAGAATATGCATAATTGAAAAAGTTCATGGTTTCCAAATTTCTAGACTATAAAATGATAGACAACAACACTATGGGAACCCAAGTTCATGAGATTCAACTTATTTTTCACGACCTTTTGCTGAAGGTATGGTCGTGAATGAGGCATTTTAAGTAGCTGCTATGATTGAAAAATTGCCTCCTTTGTTGAGAGATATGAAGAACTATATGAAGCACAAACGTAAAGAAATGAAGTTGGAAGATCTTGTGATACGTCTAAAGATCGAGGAAGACAACAAAACAGCCGAAAAGAAGTCTCGTGGAAATTCAACGATCATGGGAGCTAATATCGTTGAAGAGACTGCTCCAAAAAGTAAGAAGAGGAAGAGGTCTTCTGGATAAACTAAGGAGCAGAACAAAAAGAAATTCAAGGGCAGCTACTACAATTGTGGAAAAGTCTGTCACAAAAGCCATGATTGTCGTCTCCCAAAAAAGGATAAGAAGAAGGGACAAGTCAACATAGTTGAGAAGAATAATGACATTGATGATCTTTGTGTAATGCTTTCGGAATTCAATTTAGTTTAAAATCCGAAGGAGTAGTGGATTGACTCTAGAGCCACTCGATATGTTTGTGCTGTCAAAGAAGCATTTGCGACTTACTCTACTGCTGGTCCGGAAGAAGAAATTTTCATGGGAAATAATGCAACAGCCAAGATTGAAGGTTATGGGAAGATTTTCCTAAAGATAACTTCCGGCAAGGTGTTAAAGCTCAACAATGTTCTTCATGTTCCTACTATTAGGAAGAATTTAGTTTCTACTTCTTTACTTGTAAAGAATGGATTCAAATGTGTATTTGTTTCTGATAAAGTTGTTATAAGCAAGAACGAAATATATGTTGGAAAAAGGCAACCTCACAGAGGGCCTTTTCAAACTCAATGTAATGGTTGTTCACAGTATGAATAAAATTTCAGCTTCTTCTTATTTATTGAAGTTAAATAAATTATGGCATATTCGTTTAGGACATGTCAATTATAAAACCTTGCGGAAATTAATTAATTTAGAAGAATTGCCTAAATTCGAGTGTAATAAATCGAAATTTTAAATATGTGTTGAATCTAAGATTGTAAAACATCCTGATAAGTCTGTTGAAAGGAATTCAAATCCTTTAAACTTAATTCATACGTACATTTGAAACATGAAGTCGACACCATCTCGAGGTGGGAAAAAGTATTTTATTACTTTTATTGACGATTGCACTATATATTGTTATGTTTATTTGCTTAATAATAAGGATGAAGCAATTGAAGCATTTAAGCAATAAAAGAATGAGGTAGAAAATCAATTGAATAAAAAGATCAAAATGATTAAAAGTGATCGAGGTGGAAAATATGAATCTCCGTTTGCAGAAATATGTTCGGAATATGGAATTATCCATCAAACTACTACACCTTACACACCTCAATCCAACAGAATTGCGAAAAGAAAAAATTGGACATTAAAAGAAATGATGAATTCTTTATTAATAAGTTCCGGATTACCACAGAGTTTGTGGGGAGAAGCTATCCTTATAGCTAACGGAATACTCAATAGAGTACCCCACAGTAAAATGCAATCTATTCCATATGAAAAATAAAAAGGAAGAAAACTCAACTTGAAATATTTCAAAGTATGAGAGTGTCTAGCAAAGGTACAAGTTCCTTTACCTAAAAGGGTTAAAATTTGAGCAAAAATAGTAGATTGCATTTTCATTGGATATGCTATAAATAGTAAAGCATTTCGATTTTTGGTTCATAAATCTGATAATCCCGAGATTTATGTTAATACGGTAATGGAATCAGATAATGCTGAATTATTTGAAAGCATTTATCCGTATAAAACTGAAAGCTAATCGTTAAGTGAAAAACCTAAACGACCTCGGGAAGAACCAAACGAAATTACTCCAAGTGTAGAAGATCCAAGGTGTAGCCAACGGCAAAGAACATCTACACCCTTTGGACCAAATTTTGTAATATTCTTGCTTGAAAATGAGCCTCAAACTTTTAAAGCAGCTATGTTGTTTTCTGATTCAGCATTCTGGAAAGAGGCAGTGAATAGTGAGATTCCATCAATTTTGCATAATCATACATGGAAATTGGTTGATCTTCCTCCAGGAAATAAGCCTTTAAGTTCGAAATGGATCTTTAAATGGAAAATTAAAGCTGATGGAACTATTGATAAATATAAGGCAAGAGTTGTTGTCAAAGATTATAGGCAAAAGAAGGCCTTGATTACTTTGATACTTACTCGCCAATAACGAGGATAACATCTATTAGGGTGTTAGTGGCACTAGCGGCTGTGTATGGTCTTGAAATCCATCAAATGGATGTTAAACAGCTTTCCAAAATAGAGAATTGTATGAAGAAATTTACATGGTACAATCTGAGGGTTTTGTGGTTCCTGGTAAAGAAAAGTAAGTGTGCAAACTTGTTAAGTCTCTTTATGAACTTAAAAAAGCACCCAAACAATGACATGCAAAATTTGACCAAACAATGTTGGCAAATAGAGTTAAAATCAACGAGTGTGACAAATGTATTTACATTAAAAATACTCCAGGTCATGAAGTCATTGTTTGTTTATATGTTGATGACATATTGATAATAAGAAAAAGTATGGCAGATATAAATGCTACAAAGCACATGTTGGCTAGCAAATTCGACATGAAAGACTTAGGAGTTGCTGATATGATCGTAGGAGTCAGAATTCACAAGACTCCACAAGGTCTAGCATTATCACAGTCTCACTACATTGAACAGGTACTTGACAAGTTCAAGTATTTGGATTTCAAAATTCCAAGACTCCGATTGACGTGAGTTATGCACTTTAAAAGAATAAAGGTTCAAGTGACTAACAACTGGACTATGCAAGAGTATTGGAAAATTTGATGTATATCATGAATTGTACGCGACGAGATATAGCATGTGCTATTAGAAAACTGAGTCGGTTTACAAGTAATCCCAATCAAATACATTGGATGGCAATGAAACGAGTTTTGGGATATCTGAAACATACCCAAAATTATGCTTTGCATTATAAAAAATATCCTTCCGTGATCGAAGGATATATTGATGCAAATTGGATCACTAGATCATCTGAAGTTAAATCCACGAGTGGATATGTTTTCACTATTGGGGTGGAGCAGTGTCTTGGAAATCATCCAAACAAAGGGCATCGCCCGTTCTACAATGGAATCTGAATTCTTAGCTTTAGATAAGGTCGGTGAGGAAGTTGAATGGCTCTGGAATTTCTTGGAAGATATTTCATTTTGGCCCAAACTTTTGGCACCTATATGTATACATTGTGATAGTCAAGCGGCAATTGGTAGGGCAGGGAGTGTTATGTATAACGTAAAATCTCATCATATCCGACGGAGACACAATACCATTAGATAATTACTTTCTAGTGGTGTTATCATGATTCACTACGTAAAGTGAAGAGATAATGTATCAGACCCACTTACAAATGGCCTATCTAGAGAGGCAGTTGAAAAATCATCAATGGGAATGGAGTTAAAGGCCTAGGACAAGTCATCATGGCGGTAACTCCATCTAGAAAACTGAAGATCCCAAGAGCTAGGTTCAAAGAGATCAAATAAAGTTATGAATAACGGTTCAACATTGTCAACTAACTCAAATTCTTGTGATGAAGACAATGTTCAAAAATGAGGTAAAGCATTAAGCCTTTTTTGATGAGTCAATAAAACTTAAAGATTTTTAATAATCTGCTAAGTCTGGCAGGATATGACCATATAGTGCGTCTTTAGTATTACACATTTAAGAATCACCTATGTGAGTGTGATGTGTAAGCCCATTCTCCAAGCACTCATGAAACCAGGCGGTGTTCATGGCTGAAACGAACACAACCGTGAGAACCATAGATTGTTAAGGATTGATTATGTGACTTATGTTGTCTAGGTATACAACAAAGCTCGACGGTTCAAAGATATCAAATCTACCGATTGATCGAGTATATCTGATATAAGTTCACAACGAAAATTTAAAAAGGGAAACCTATTTATCCAGATGTAATCAATTCTTGCTTGTAAAACATACACACGTTCGTGCATTCCTTTGAGTTTATAGCCATTCCCCTTTCATCTGGGGGATTGTTGGGTTTGTTATTAATAAATAATAATAAAAGAGGTGTGAATGGAAAATGTTGGGAAAAAATGGAGGGAAGTGAAATTTTGAATGAGTTCATTGCACTTATGCACTTTGTCCATCACTGGTAGAAGGAAAGAAAATCTTTGTGTATATAAAGAGAAGCTCATCTTTTAGCTCCTAAAGAGCTAAGAAGAAAGCAAGCCTCGCGCCGTCATCGTCGTCGCTCGCTCGGCTCGGCTTCGGATTTGTATTTGGATTTGGAAAATATTGATTGATTAATCTTTTTGGACAAAACTTTTTTTAAATATTTAATAAATTAATTAAAGAAAATTCAATCCGAAGTAACCCATTACTCGCGACCTGGTCCAGTCCGGCGCGTTTTTCTTTCCTAGATTATTTTAAATCCGTTTTATATTTCCCACAATATTTTAAACAGCCATGGTTGTTCTGAAATAGTGTCATACCTGTTCCAACAATTATGGCTGTTCTGAAAGGTTGCAAACCTCTTCAGAAACAACACCCAGTTGGCTATAAATATACCTTCAAATCCCAGAATATTTACTTACGAAATTTTCTGATTATCTTCTTCTTCTTCTTCTGCACTAAAATTCCAGTGTGTTTTGCTGTCATCGAGTGGTTTGCTAATAAACGGCGTTTTTGGTACCAACACTCCGGTGAGTTAAATTGTTTTATCGTGGGAGGATATATTCCATAACCTCGGGTACTTAAGGGGAATAATTTTCTTACGAAAACAATGTGTATCCAATGGGCTCGATTTGTTCCTATACTGTTTTCATAATTTATTTTGAAGAAGTTTAAATACTGTTTTCGAAATTTAATTCTACTTTCTATTTTTTTTTCCAGAAAGTTTACTGGTCTATTTATTTATAGCAATACAGATTAATAACAGTCTTTATTCTTCTTAAAAAATACAGAATTTAGAATTTCATCATTTTAAATTTCTAAAAATTCTTTTTGTTCCACGTAGTTATTTTTTCAACCAAGATAGCAAAAGCATAGCTAACTCTTCCTCGAAGCTATTTTTCCTTTGCCCTTCATCTTCAACCTTTATCTGTTTCTCAAATAAAGATAATGTTATTAAAGGAGAGCTGTATTTATAGGTAGAGGGCATATATTGTCGACGAAATTAAAAAGGCATACCGCGCCGTCACTTTGACTTGGAGATATTAAGCTTCCTTAGTCAGATATGGTGTTCTTTATTTAATTAGTGCTAAGATATTTCCTCAATTCCATTCATGTGTCCATGTTTGACTCGACCTGAAGTTTAAGAGAAAAAGAAAGATTTTTCAAAATTTATAGTTTAAAATAAATCATAAATATTTGTGTGATTGTACATTAATTAATTTATTAAGAATAAAATAAGAATTTTAAAGATAGATTATTTTCAACTAAAAAATCTGACATTTTTTTAGACCAACTAAAAAAATAATACCACATAAATTTTGAGTTTTTGATATGGAAAAGTAGAATTTTAGCTTGTCTGACAATGATAGTAGCAGTAGTTTAGAAAATGCGAAGAAAAAAGAGACAAGTCAAGTCGCCAAAGTATATTCAAACGAAGAGTGTTGGTGTTGGTCACGAAAAGTCAGGTCTTTTGTAATGACTGAGTACGCACGGGACCTTTTTAAGTTACTGTGAAAAGTAAAAGAACTTCATTACTGGGGATATTCATTATCCATCAAAATACCATGTATTTAGTGCTTCCAATCACATGACGGATATTACATGGGGTGTATGCAGTAATTTTCTTAAAGAGTTTATTTTACAAGTATTGGGGCGGGGTGAATGAAATAGAGGCTTGCAACCAGTGTCTTGTGTGATAAGAATGTGCCACCAAGTCTTCAAGGGAATTTCTATAGAATGATGGTCAGACGGACTATGTTGTATGGAGCAGAGATTTGGCCAGTCATGAACTCCGATGTACAAAAGATGAAGGTGGCTGAAATTAGGATGGATGTGCGGGCATACCAGATTAGAAAGAATAAAAAATAAAGTTTTTCGGGACAAGATGACCGTCCTCTATGGATGACAAGATACGGGAGTCAAGGCTACGGTGATTCGGGCATGTGAAGAGGCGAGGCACAGATGCACTAGTGAGGACGTGTGAGAGGTTGGTCTTGGAGAGCCAACATAGAGGTAGAGGCAGGCCGAAGAAGTATTGGGAAGAGGAGATTAGACATGATATGGCGTTACTTCATCTTACTGAGGATATGACCATGAATAGGAAGAAGTTGGAGGTTGAGAATTAGGGTAGAGGAATAGGTAGCCGAACTTCGTCATTATTTGTTACAGTAGCTTTAGTACATCACTTAGTGCCTTCTGCATATTTTTGTATTTCAAGACTTTTGTTATTATTTCTTATCTTCGCTTCGGTTTTCTAATTAAACTACCTAGTGTAAGTTTTGTGTTTTCGCTTGGTTTTCTGATTGGTTTGTTTGTCATTGTCATTGCCACTTCCCTTTATATTTTTCGAGCCGAGCGTCTACTGTGAAAACAGTCACTCTGCTATTTTAAAGGTAGGGATAAGGTCTAAATACATACTACCCTCCCTAGACTTCACTTGTGATAATATATCAGTGTTTACCTTGTAAATGGTAACTACAATTATATTTGATTTTGTGGTTCTAAAAATACGTAATTTATTTTTATGCTAGTTTTTAGGAAATAGATACCGAGTATAAGTAAAGCAAATAAGAAATGCAAACCAAAAGGGTCACATGGCTGGGCGTTGAGCTGGCTGGAGCACGACTTCGAGGTCTAGATGGGGTTAATGGACATGAACCATTGATGAATAATCAACGATGATGAAGGCCTCACATATGACCTTTGCGGTTAATAATGAGCAATAAATGAATAACAATAAATTAGTAATGAATGAACAATGAAGGTATAAGCACTAAAGTTGTAGAACAATTATTTAATCAAAGAGCAGAGGATGTTGTATTGTATTCAATATGTTATGTGCGTTTAATAATAATTCGAATACTTTACAATATGACAAGGGTCCCCTTTGTATAGGAGGGGTGACAACAAAGTACATGTCTAATAAATGGCAAAGAAATGCTACTAGTACAGTTGTATAACGGCTCAATATGTATTTGTACTATTCTTATAGATTATGCCAGTCCTCATCGCATGCCCTCGGGGGTTACTCGCCATTCCATAATGGTTGGCAATTTCAATACTGCCTCGAGGTACAGCATGGCAAGTATTCGACGTACCCTATCGAGGCGGGTGCTTCGGGGCCAAGCCTTAGGCTATGCTTCGAGCCCATCGAGGTCTGGCTTAGAACGCGTAGAAGCCTTAAGAACGGTCTTTCCTAATTTTGACCGTATATAGATTGTCCCCGAGTTTCTTAGAATGAAATGATAAGAAACGATCTTGACCCTGATTTTCTCGAAACTCTCGTGATGACATCACGTTCGTGATGTAAGATCTTCGAAATGATCAAAACGTCCCATCGATTTATTGCCCAGAAGCATTGAATGCACTGCCGATCTGCTTCCCCAAAAACATTGAATGCGCCGTCAGTTTCAGAGTTTTCTCTATATAAATAAGGGATTTTTTACCCAATTCTTCACTAATTCTTTATTCAACAATCTTCAGCCCTTTCCGTTTCTGTATCCTCTTCTAATCTTTTATTCTTATTGTTCAAACATGTGACCATAATGTCATAAGGTGGCAACCTTACCAGTTATGCCATGGCTTTTTATCAAGGCCTTTCCCCTCTAAGTGGAATTACACTAAGTCGTCGTTGTTATTGTTGGCTCAAATCAACAAGAGGAGTTCTTCAATTCTTCCCATATCAGAAGATATGTGGAGTGTAAACCGCTGCTTATCTCTCTTAACATCAACCTAGTGTGGCGCTTCACTCGCTTTTCATTCCGTGGAGTGAGGTGGAACTATCAACTAACTTTTGCATCCCACAGTGGTGCAATAGCTAAAGAAGTGGCTTTAAAATAGTAGTGCTGATGAGACTCATACTCGTCGAGTTTTTCACTAGGCCACAATTTTCCTTGCTTGTTAAAAACTCTTGCTCTTTAATGGCTATAGCCTTTTATTCATCTATTGCTACTTCGGAGGAGGTTATTGAAGTCAACGCTCTAAAGATCGAAATGAGGTCCCCGATGAAACAGTTCTCGAAGATCTCGCTCTGGAGGATATACCCTTGAAAGTAGATTACGCCTTTTAGCTGTTGTTTTTCGCGTCTTTTGTTTGTGCAAGGACGCTTCATGGGCTTTTGTAATCGTCTTTTAATAATATAAGAGTTTCTTCATTTCGCCTTCGATTAGTGTTGAAATCCATTATGCCTTCGTTTGTGAAAAATACAATTGTATAACCCTATCGATCAGTCCGAATACCAGACCCGAGCATAGTAATCCCTTAGGTTTTTGATTGCTTAATATGATATTCCTTAAAGCTCTTTGTCATCCATCGGACTAAGCCTGGATTGATCTGATATGAACTTAGGTCGCCGATACTTAGGCCTCGTTGATAGTCCTTGAGTGGTATGTTTCTCGAATTAAAGCAGCCTTTAGATTTTGCAACCGGGCTGGCGTTTGCTCGATCATCTGAAAATAAAGATAGCCCTTAAGCTTTTACAAATAATCCTCAAGTGAGAGTTTGCTCGAACTCGGGCAGCCCACAATTTAGAAAATATTTGTTGAAAATTAATATAAATATAGATGTGAGGCCTTATAAATAGTTCCCGAGTGAGAACCTGCTCGAACTTGGGTAGCTTGTGGGCTAAATAATCGAGTGAGAGTTCGCTCGAACTCGATAGATAATTAGCCTTGAGGATTGATAAATAGTCCCTAAGTGAGAACCTGCTCAAACTTGGATAACCCGTGGGCTAAATAATCGAGTGTGCGTTCGCTCGAACGCTAGAGAAAAAATAGCCTTGAGGCTTTATAAATCGTCCCCGAGTGAGAACCTACTCGAACTTAGGTAGCCCGTGGGATAAATAATCGAGTGAGAGTTCACACGAATTTGAGATGAAGATAGCCCTGAGGCTTTATTAATAGTCCCTGAGCGAGAACTGGTTCAAAATAGGGTAGCCATTGGGCTTAATAGTCGAGCGAGCTTTCGCTCGAACTCGAACTAAAGATATCCCTGGGGCTTTATGACTAGTCCCCAAGTGAGAACTAGCTCGAATTCGGGTGACCTTTGGGCTTTAATAGCTGAGCGATTTACTACTCGAGCCAAAATCGTTGATTGTTCTCAATAATTTCTGACAATCCAATTCCCGATGCTTTGGCCCTGACGCCAACATCATGACGTAAGCAGTTGAAGTGACTAAAGGATTTCGTTTGTATGATTCTAAAAATCATTAGTTGTAGGCACCCAACAGTCAGCCTTTTGGCTTCCTCATCATGTTGAAACAATCTTTATAAATAGACTAAACCCCATAACTTTTCCGATATTACTTCCTTAGTGCTTCCAAGATTTCATTTCTCCCCTTTCAATATCGTTGGACTCTCCCTTTTCCTTTCTAACGACATTTTCCATTTTCTCAGATCATTCGCTTTAGAAATGGAAAAAACCTCTAAAATTGCTTATCAGAAGTAAAAAGCTTCATCATCTTCTCGAACATCCAAAGGTAAAATCGGTGGTTCCTCCTAGTATCGAGGAGTGTACTCCCGAGCGTTGTGATACATCTTCTGATTTCTAGTTTGAAAACCTCTCCTCTACTCCGAGACGATGCTAACCTATGTCTTGATATATTAATTTAATAATGCAAATAGAGAAGGTGATGGTCAACTGCCGTTGGGGGGAGGTTGTGCAAGTAGTGATTCCTTCACAAGGAGAATACACAACCAATAACAAGGCTGGTTTCCTCAATGTATGCATATATCCTTTCATCTTAGGCTTGGTAGAAGCTGCTTTACCATCGATAGATCTACTGATCCTCGATTTATGCAACCAATATCAGGTGAAACTTTATCAAATCTATCCATCAGTCTGGCACATCATTTATATGATTAGGGTATTTCTGAAAGATGTTCAAGGGGATGCCATTTACCCTTGACCATCTATTTAGACTGTATAACACCCCCCGACTTTATCAAGGTGGCATTATTAAGCTAAAATGTCGATCTCCGAAGGCCTATTTTCCTAACTTCGATGATGACAAGGACTAAGGATGGATGAGTCTCTTGTTTGAGTTAGGACCTCAAATCTGATCCCTGCTGAGAGGATGCCATTCCTTGAGGAATAGAATATGAATCGTTGGTAAACATGTTTCGCTAATCTCATATCTTTTCTTGCCTTCAGATTAACTCCTTTCATTAAATTGTCTCATTTAGATAAATTAGCTCTTTTCGATGATACAACTGCCGAGTGGTACTCCGGTGCCGTCAATGATCTCCCAGGATGGGTCTGACGACTCGACTCGACCTGCCCATATGCTTAGTGCATGTGGTGTGATCTGGATAATACCTGTTGGGAGGCCAAAAACCATAGTGAGTTTTTATTCCTATTGTACTCAAGTTCATTAGAGAAGATATCTTTTGATAGTACACTCATCCTTTGCGCTTATGCATACCTTGGGGATGTTGTTTTGATGAGGTAACCCCCGCTTATGGAAGTAACTACCCCAAAGCCTCATAAGGAGAGAAAGAGAAATAAGAAATTACCGGCTAGGTCTCTGAAGCCAAAAAAGGCTAAAGTTCGAAAGTTGGAGGCCCATTCAGCGGCCTTAACTCGGGAAGCGGACAATGATCATTGTGCCGAGGGCAAGGAGAATGATGACTGCCTACTGGTACCTGGGGGGAGAAGAAGTGTTGTTGCCTCGAAGTCTACTAAGCTGAAGGTGGCTGAGTTAGAGGCTGCTGGAACAGAGGCCACCAAAGTGGTCCCAACTCGAACTGTGGGAATTATTAAATGGGGCTTAGACGAAGACCCCGGACCGACCAATAACCAAAAAATATCGGGTGCTGAGGGGCGCCTGGTTGATGAACCCATCATTCTCTCCCGGGCAAATACAGGATGCCCAAGATATGAAAACTCCCATCTTGGGGGAATCCACGAAGAGAATAGTACGTTTGAAGGGTATTTCGCTGAGGTTGAGGAAGGCCCCAATATCGACTCCTCGTTAATCTTTGAAGAAGCCAAGAAGCTTCGAAAATAGGTAATCTTGACTTGGCCGCTATATTTTTAGTTTTGATTCTTGCTTTTCCGACTCCCTACTTCTGTACTTTCAGGCCTTAAAGCTCTCCAACCAAGCTTTTTCCAAGTCACAAGCTGAGCTGGCTCCTTGTGAGGATGAATTTAGGAAGCTCATTTTTGAATTGGACGAACTTAAGGCCCTTAATGCCCAAATGAGGGGGGAGCTAAGTGACCTTCGAGCTTATTAGTAGAGGATGTCTCAAGAGCGGGCCGATCTGAATGATCAGGTAATACAACCTTCGTGGTCTTATTTTGTGCTTTAGTCAATCGAACATTTGATACCTTAATTTGAACTTTTCAGCTCAAGCAAAAAAGATAATCTAATGCTAGAGGAGCATAAAGTCAACGATACCGAAATCATTGGGCTGAAGCAGTGCATGGTTGTGGCATACTCCGATAAAGAAATTCTTTAAGAGAAGATGACCTCGGTCGAGCGCCAACTCTAACGGTAGAGGGGAGAAATCTTTAAGTACAAAGATCTCTATGCTGAATCATTACCGAGCTATCTGCAGTTAAGTTTATTGCCACCGTGCTCATATCCTCGTACTGAAAAGATGATGCTACTGCAAATTTTTGAGCTAGGAAGGTATCTGAAGAGGCCGAGCTTAAAGTCTCTCGATTCTTGGAACATGCCCGATTAAGATATCACAGAAAGTCTCTCGAGGATGTATATGAAGAGGGCATCAATTTGTCTGCCGAGATCGAGAGGATGAAGGCCCTAGAGGAATAATTGGCAACTATGCTTTCTTCAGATGATGGTTCAACCAGTGGCTCAGAGGATGATGAAGACGAAGGTGAAGTACCCGAGGGGGATGAGGCCGTCGATATTTTAGGGGCCGAGGGTATGATCGTTGAAGGCACAACTTTCAAGGGAGCTCCATCTAGTAAAAAAAACCCATTGGTAGATTAGATTTTCGTTTGTTTCTTTTTTTTTTGTAAGGGCACCAGGCGTGAGCCTTGTAAATATGCCTTCGCAAAACTTTATCATATATATATGGATTTTGCTTTTCGTAATTTCTTGTTTTCCCTTTGCCTTTTTGGAATAAATTTCGATGTTTGTCGCTAAGCAGTTTGGTGTTTGATCATCAAGTCATATTTTGACTCGAGCTCATTGACCCTTAGGTTTTAACATATTGTCCCTTAGGCTCTTTAGTCTGACCCTTAGGCTCTTACGCATTGGCCCTTAGGCTCATTAGGCTGGCCCTTAGGCTCTTTTTAGATTGGGTCGATGTGACCTATAATATGGCTATAGTTTCCCCTATAATATAGTTGAGTACTTTGGGAGGCTCGATCGAAGGTTGAGTTTTCGAAACATTTTCATCGAAAGCTTATTGTTTTCAAAGCCTTTTTATTGTTCTGAGATTATATTATCTAAGCTCCTTTGCTTATGACAAGGGTAGTCTGATTAAATGGTTTTTTTCGAAGTATTTTCAAAGCATTTGGAGGTCTTTAGTTTTATGGTGGCAGTCGGACGTCTCAGAGCCACATTAATTCCGCCATAGCATTTTCGTTCGACCATAGTCTTCATGTGAGAAATTCCTTAAATTCGGATAGCTCTTGGGCTTAGTAATCGAGCTGATATTCTACTCGAACTAGACTTATAGGTTGCCTTTTATGATTTGTGATGAATTAATCCTTGGTGCCTTGGACATGATTCCAATGTCATTACATCCACAGTTGAAGTGACTGAAAAGTTGTGTTTGTATCGTCCCAAAAATTATTAATTTGAGACGGCTGACGGTCGGCCTTTTGACTTCCTCAGCACGCTTAAATGGTCGTTATGAATAGACAGATTCTACAACCTTACAACTTTATTCCCGTATTGTTTTCAAAGTCTCATTAAGCCTTTTTCAATTTCCTTGAGCTGTCCCTTCTCTTTATTAACAACATTCTTTATCTTCTTGGATCTATCGCATAGCGATGGATAAAACTTCTAAATCTTTTCCGCAAAGGGGATGCCTCATATAAATGAATGTATCCCCCTCCCCGTGTGAGATAACATCCGATTTCAATATTGAAAAACCTATTTCGACACCAGGCCGATGCGAGCCCATGTCTCGATATGATCGTTTGGTGACCAAGGCCGAGCTCCAGCAAGTAAAAGAGGATTGCAAATTTGATAATAAAGAGATAGTGATTTCTTTCTCCGATGAGGAAATCACCACATAAAAAGTGGGGTATTTTAGCATATATACTTACTCATTTATACCGCCATGCAATTTCAGCTCAGGGACCCATAGACCCAGTTATCCTTGACTTTTCCCAATGATACTGAGTGGCGCTTGGCCATATCTACCACTCTTTCTGGTGAATCATTTATTTAATTAGATTCTTTTGAACTAAATAGAGGGGATGTCTTTTATCCTCGATCATCTAATCAGAATGTACATTCCCCGACTTTATCGAGGGGCTTGATAAAATTGCAATGCCAATCTTTGAAAATCTCTTTTCTCCAGTATCGATGACGACAAAGACCAATGGTGGATAAGCCAGTTTGTCTGAGTCAGGACCTCCAATTTGATCCCTGCTGATTGGATGTCGTTTACAAAGGAGTGGAACATGAAACTTGAGTAAGTAGCAGGTTTATAACCTGCTTTCTTTTCTTTTCCCCGATTTTATATTTTTCTTTGGTCTAGCCTCTTTATGATGATGCGGTCACTGCTTGGTGTACTGGTGGGGTTCCGAACCTCGAGGGATGAATTCAAAAGTTGGCCTCTACATCCTCTTACTTAGAGTGTTGCTATTGAGATTTGGCCAAGGCTCGATGGGAGGCAAAAAATCATTTTGATTTATCTAGTTTGGTTTCTAGTATTTCTATTACAACATACTGATCTCGATTTGACGTAGGTCTTGGAGTTGCCGTTGAATTGAGGCCAACCCCAACTTGTGAAGTGGAGGTTCTGAAGCCTCCCAACGAGAGAAAAAGGAGGAGAGAGTCATCTGAAAATCCCCTGAAGCCAAAGAAAAACGTGCCTAAAGACCTAAGTCTGATGCAACAGCCTTATCTTCAGAAACGTCCCAACATCTTCTGCACCAAGAGAAAGAAGAAGATGACGACTGCCTGATGGTAAATAGTAAAAGAAAAAATGACGATGCTTCAAAGCCCACCAAACCAGTGGCGGTTGATTCGGCTCATTCCAATGTCGAAGAAATCTCCAAAGGGAACTCAAACAAAGTCCCCGAACCATCATCCATAAAGAAGGTGCCTTGCTTAGGAGATCATTATGAGGGTGGATGATTCCGCTCCTGGCATTGAATTCTCTGAAGAATAACTTCAGGAAACTCAGAATATGAGGTTTTCTGAAGTGGAAGCAAGCCGTGAAAGGCACGACATCTTTCAAGAATGTTTTGTAGGGCTCGAAGATGGCCCTGACCCCGATAATTCTTTTATCTTAAACGAGGCATGTAGACTGTTTAAACAAGTGAGTTTTATAATTTTTATGTTTGTGCCTACACTTTGCGTGTCTCCAAATCCATTTTTCCTCCTTTATTATGAAGGCCGTGGTGCTCCACAAAAGGCATTTTCTAAGTCTCGAAATGATCTTGCTCGATGCGAGGCTGAGCTTGAAAAGATCTCGAATGATAGGGATGATATTAAAACCCTCTATTTTAAGAAAGAGGTGGAGATCAACGACCTTCGAGTTAAATTGTAACAGGCTCACCAATGGTAGGTCGAGTATGTTGAGAAGGTAACATGACCTATTTTGTCCTATTGCCAACTTGCTTGTCCTATCATCTAATACCTTTAATTTTGCAGTTTTATGATTAGGCCGACTTGGTGGAATGGCTTCGGCGGGAGCTTAAGTTGAAAGAAGCTGAGAACCCGGGATTGAAGCAAGGTATGGAAAATCTCACCATTGAGAATGAAAATCTGAGAGAGCAGTTAGCTTCACTTGAATGCCAGCTTCGAGGTATGAAGGAAGAGAGCCTAGCTCAGGGCCTCGAAATCTAGGAGCTTTAAGCCAGATCTACTGCAGAGCTGGGCAAGGCCAAATTTGATGTCGCGATAATTATGACCTGGTATCGAACTAATGCCAATGCAGCTAATGCTCAGGAAAAGGAGATCTCTTCTGCCGTGGAGGATAACTTATCGATTGCCCTTGACCATGCTAGGCGACAATCCCAGAGGATGACTCTCAAGGAGATACACACTCGCAGCTTCGATCTTTCAGCCTATATTGAAGTGGATAATATTTTGAAAGAAGAGGCGGCTGCTCTGCTTTCCGATGAAAGTGATTCAGCCAGTGTTTCTTAGAGTGAAGGCAACATGTATGAAGCCCCCAAGGATGAGGTTCTTGAAGACGCGACTCCTGAAGGTGAAACTACTATGGATGTGACCTCGAAGTAGTTTTAGATTTACTTTATTTTGTTTCCTTGTAAGCCTTCCTTGTGTAAATATTTCTTGTAATTACCTTTTGGAAATATGAAGGGAATTTATCTCGTCTTTGGTTAGTGCTGGATTTGGTATTGCTTTTATTATGGAAGACTTCATTTGAACGATTAGTCCGAGGATTGGTTTGGGACTCGGGGTATTATATTCCCTTAGATATTTATCTATAGCTATAGTAATTTTTGAGTTAAGCTTAAATAAATCTGTTTTAAACTATGGATATTGTGAACCTCGAGTCCGGATTGAAATGAAAGTGATGTCTCGGCCTATAAGTTTTTGGCCCTGAAGCCTTTCGAGATTGGCCCTCAAGCTCTTATGTAATGACACTTAGACTCTTTAAGTTGGCCCCAGGCACTTATATATTGACCCCTAGGCTCTTTAAATTGGCCCTTGGGCTCTTAAAGTGGCTATATAATTTTTCCCTCATTTCGGCTTAAAAGACTTAGTGAAAATTCAATTATGCCTTAGCATATGTTTTTCGAAGGTTAGACATATCGAAAACTTATTAGTAATTTTTCTGTGTTAACATAATCGAATAACTCTTCATGTATTTCCAAAGTCAAATTTTATCGAAGCCCTTGGATTTTTCGAGGGTTGAATTTATCGAAGCTCTTTATATTTTGCTTTTGCCAAGGGTAGCCTTGTTTAAACGGTTTTTACAAAGTGTTTGCAGGCCTTTAATTTATAGGGGATGTAGGACGTCTCCGAGCCGCATTATACTGCCGTAGCTTTTATATGACTGTAGTATTTAATATGGCCATCGCCTTAAGGCATGTCACTTGGACTTCTTTGCCGATAACTTTCAGAATTCGTTCGAGAAGTTCGTTCCCAAAAATATTAGCCTTGGACTTTGTTTCGAGGGGGTGCCTCATTGAGGTCTTATTAATTAGAATTTCTTAATGATAGTCCCCGAGCATCCATGGTGCTTCTATGTTTTGGCTATTAAGTCATTTCCTGTAGGATGTAGAGTTCGTGTAATACTAGACTTATTTGAAATGCCAAGTGTTTTTTGATATTGACAAAATAGGTACGTGTGTACATGATTTGCTGTCAAGGCTTGATTATTTTATATGGACACAGTTTATTTGATCGTGTGGCATATTACAAAGTTCTCCTTTTGTGACTTTCTTAGACGTGAAATATCTTTTCAAAAATGTACCCTCCGAGGGTGATTCCCCCCGGTATTTGAGGTTGGTTGAAAAGAATCCTAGAATACTTTTTGACTATTCCTTAGGTAGCATATACGTGTTGCCTCGTTAAAAACCTTGCCGGTAAAATCCATCTGGGACCAAATCCGAGCAAAGGGAAAAAGAGTGCAACACATGCTTCAAAATATTTTGCCTTCGTGCAAGAAAGGGTATCTTCGAGATCACGAGCCCTTGATAGCTTCTATCATGTCGAGCTTGTAAGATCCTTTATCAAATACTATGAGGTATTGCTATCTATTACCATGATATTTTCGAGAAGCATGATCTGGTTGGGGATGTTTTTGATGCCTTGGTTTAACACCACAAAGGCCTAGAAACTCATGTGTGCCAACTCTGAAGGCACGTTTCTCTGGCTGAGCTTCGCGTCGCATAGCACTGAAACATTGATTGTTTCCTGCAAATGAACTAAAAGGGTCCTCTGCGCACATGGACCTAACCATTTATATCATCAATATAGGCTTTCATTATTTTACATGTTTGTTCCTCATATATCCTGTTGACTGGACGTTGATACGAGGCTTCTCGAACTGGGGCCTCCTTTTTTTATTTTACTGGTTTAAACCTGGGACTATTTCTCAATCTATACATGGTGATTTCCAGCGGAAGCCCTTCCATATCTTAAACGGGACCAAGCGATGCAATCCATATTATCACTAAGAAAAGTAAATGAGTTTTTTCCTGTGTTCGGGGCTAACAATGTTCTCAGGTGTACATTTTACTTGATCCGTTGACTTGGTAGCATTGGGCTTCTTGGGAGCAACGAAGGTTAGAGGAGCTGGGGATTTCCCTTGTTTGCCTTAAATTATCTATTATCCTGCTTCCATCTGGACTTGGAGTTGTGAATGCTACTTAGCCATCTGCTAGCTTGAGAATCCGATGCCTCCGAGGTAAAGGTTTCTAGTATTTACATCACTTCCTCAATTGCAAATATCTATTCTACAATGTGTTATTCTCCGTGGACTATTTTCACTCATTCCTCTATATGAAACTTCAACATCTAATGAAGAGTCGAAGGAACTACCCTCATGCTGTCTATCCATGACCTCCCGAGGATTGCATTATACCTCATGTCACATTCGATGACATCGAACATGGCATTTTGTACTATTCTAGCTACATTTACTGCCAGTATAATTTCTCCCTTGGTGGTTTCACTTTCCATGTTGAAGACATTTAGTACGCAAGATGCACATAAAATCTAATTTTACAGGCTGAGTTATTTCACGACCCTCAATCTGATTATGTTCGCAAAGCTACCTTGATCCACCAAAACACATTTAACCTGAACTTTATTTAAAAGGATAGATATTACCAGGGTGTCGTTGTGAGGTTGGGATACGTCCTCTGCTTCCTCATAAAAAAAGATTGAGCGTTCTTCGGTACATAGTTTTGAATTCGTTTTTCCTTTGTGATCATGTGAATGACATGTTGAGGTTCTTGGGGTTCATTCTTCCTGGTTGCATCTTTTTCTCGGAAAAGATTCTTGGCCCGGTCACTGAGATGAAGATGCCCCTCATTGAACAATCGAGCTACCTCCTCTCTTAGTTGCCTGCTATCATCGGTCATATGCCCATGAGTTCCTTGATAGTTGCACATTAAGTTTAGGTTCATTTGAGAAGGATCACTCTGTATAGGCTTGGGCCATCTAGCGTCTCTAATTTATCCAATGGTTGAGATAATACACGAGGCATCGACACTGAAGTTGTATTCTAATAATCTGGGTGTCACCTCCGATCCGAGCTCCCATCAAAATAAGTTTTCCTCACAAGTCCCCAAGAACTTTGGCCTCAATATGCTCTTCTATCATTTTGAGGAATTTTATGCCTTGAAATAATCCTTTGACCTTCAACGTATGGTTGATACAGTTTTTTGTTGAACCTCGATCCCGGTCTATGTCCCTCGGGGTCTTGGCTGTGAACCTGGGGGGATGAACTGAGCCCTAGGGGGCTCCCAATTGGTCATCCTTGACCCTAATTTTTGAATGATAACGATTGTGCACATCCGACCATGTTAGAGCTTGATATTTAATCAAGTTCTGTTTTAGTTGTCGAGATGTAATCGAGGTTCTTTCATTCAAGCAATGCACAAAGGCTTGAACTACCCAGTTATCAGAGACTGGTGGCAATTCCATTATTTCCATTTGGAATCCGGACACAAATTCCCTTAGCATCTCATCGTCCCTTTGTTTTATTTTGAAGACATCCAATTTTCTTGTGTCTATCTTTATAGCCCCGGCGTGTGCTGCCATGAAGGCATCTGCCAACATAGCGAATGAATTGATAGATTTTGAGCTATGTTTTGATACCAGATCATAGCTCATTTTGATAGTGTTTCTCCAAAATTTTCAATAATACTGACTCGGTTTCATCGTCATTCAAGTCATTTTCTTTGATTGCACAAGTGCATAAAATAATATGTTCGTTACGGTCAGTTGTTCCGTTATATTTCAGTATATCGAGCATGCAAAACTTCTTGTGAATGGGCATCGCAGCTGTAGGAGGAATGGTTTTTGTATGAATTTCTTGGCATCGAGACCCTTCAAAACTGAAGGTGCTCTCGGTATCTGGTGTGCCCGGGAGTTGTAAATTTTCACCTTTTTGTGGTTGTCTTCTATCTTCTTTTCTCCTGACTTGATCTTTCTAGTTAGTTCTTCGAGCATTTTCATGATTGTGGGGATAGCCCCGAAGTCGCTTTCATCGAGCCTTTCTAGCACTGGTTCATGCCGTATGTTTACTAGTTCGGCGGTGCTAGGAGTTTGTTCTAACTCTTAAATTGAGCGATGGAACTTGCAGAGCTTGCAAAATCTTGAATATCACATGGTGGTTGATTGCTCCTTCTTCTAGTAGTCGTGTTTCCTGGCCTCCGGCTCAGGCTTTCTTATGTGCATTCCTTGCGGGGTCTGTGTCTGCGTCCATGTTTAGAGTGTTGTGGGAGCTGATACCAGCTGGTTCCACATTTGGCACTCCCTCAGTGTTTATGGGTGATACACTGAGCCCTATGCCGCTATTTTCTCCAAGTCCCTCACTTGCATGAGCAGGTGCGTTTTCTGTGCTAGACATATTTTGGCCTGAAATCAAAAACTCTTTTACACAAAAAAGTGTGAAGAATAACTTGTGTTATCAGAAAATTAGCACTCAAATGATCAATATTATCTTTAGCCCTATGGTGGGCGCGAAACTATTTTTCTCGAAAAATGTGAGTAGCAATTAAATATAATTTGTGATTTTAAGATATGTGATATATTCTAATACTAGTAAATATACAAGTAATATTAATCGCAAGAAAGAAGAAATGATGAAGCAAGTTTGTGTTATTAGGGCAATAAGGGCCTCGATCTTAGTTATCCCAGGGACCTCGAGGTCAACTAAGAACAATAAAGTAAGAAAAATAAATTAAAGACAATAAAGCTGAAGAATAATTATTGAGCATGTTAAACAAGGAAAAGTAGAGTAGAATATTCTATTGTAGTGAATGGTTTGTGATCCCCTCACAAAATGATTGGGGTCCCCCTTATTTAGGAGGATAAAACCGTAACACAGTACATTCCTTATTGTGGTAAAGAATTCTATCGGTATAGGCGTATAACAACCTATACAAACCTATACCATTTCGTACAAATCTTACCCTTTAATTTATGCCATGACCCACATGTCCTAGAGAAATTCTCGCTCTTTCCAGGCCTGCGATCAGCTTCCTCGAGGTAGGTGTCTCTTAGCCGGGTCCGACCTCCACTTTGAGTTGCCCAAACTCGGACTCATAGCCCAGTTTAAGACTCCAAAATCGGTGTCCTTGATTTTGACCGTGTACACCGCTCAAGCTTGAGCAAAAGAAATTTCAGATTCTACTCTAGCTCAAGCATACTGTGTTTCCGAGCAAGCCAAATGCCAATCTCGGAGAGAAACTATTGAAGAGATTCATGCGCGTGGCTTTAACCTTGTTGTTGAGATTGAGAATGCCAAAGAGCTTGAGGCTGAAGCCAAATCATTGCTGTCTTCCGACGATGATTATTCTGGGAGTGTGAGTGGTTCCGAGGGTGGAGAAGATGAATATAGGGCTCCCGAAAAAGATTAGGCACTTAATTTCTTTTTCGAATTTTTTTGTAGCACCCTAAGCGATCTTTGTAAATATTTTTGTATATATGAAATATCTCTTTTCTTTGTGACTTGTCTTCAATTTCTGATTCATGATAATTTTGTTTTATTCATGCCATGTGAAAATTTCTTTAACAAGTACAAGGCTTAGGCAATTTGATCAAAGTCTTTATAATCGAGTGAGTATTTTCTCGAACTCGAAGTAGGGTGACCCTGAGGTTTGAGTGAGGATTTCTTGAACTCAAATAATAAATGACCCTTAGGTACTTGAATTAGGCTGATATGGACTTAAAATGAATGTCTTTTGTCTCTTTTCGGCTTAAAAGGATAATCACATATAAATTTATTATGCATTAGCACGAGATAAACCTATACCCATTAGGATTTTCGAGCATTAGTGTTATCAAAACCCTTTACCTTGTTATTCCTTATCAAAAGTTTGTTCCAGAATTCGAATAATTTGGTACCCCTTAAGGTTTTTGAGGGTTAATGCTATCAAAACACTTTGTAATTTTGTCGTCCATAGCCTTTTTAACAGGCTTTATTAAAATATTTGAAGGCCTCTTTTATTACGGAATTCGGACGTCCCCAAACCTTATTAGTTGCAGTAGTCTTTAACTTGAGATTTGCCCTTTGGGCTTGTTTCTATATTATACTTCGAACTTGTTCAAAGTTTCATTCCCCGAGTGGGGTGGTCATGGCCTATAAAAATGAGGGTTTCCTTTTTAAGGTCTTATAATCTCGAGATTTTAGTAGTTCGAATACATCAATTTTTCGGACGGCATTCCCCGAGTACGGGGTAAGCTGTTCGCACTTCAGTTGTGATTGACCCTTAAGTCTATTTCCATAGTAGACCAAAAGTATGAAATTTTAAACTAATATTTTCTATAAGGCATGAAATATTTGGCAAGAAAAAATACTTTTCTCAATAGATCATACATGCGTACATGTTTGCTTGTAGGGATCGAGTAATCTACATGGGCACGGTTGGTTTGACCATTTGGCCCTTACAAAATGCTCCCTATCAAGACCTAGCTGACATGAAGTATCTTCCTTGTAACAAAGTTGACATCCGAGGGTGATGCCCCCAAGAATTTGTGGTTGACTTTAAAGAAGCCTCAGATATTATTGAGTTTCCCCTAACAAACAATGGTTTCCTCGTTAAAAACCTCACCAAAAAACCAATATAGGACAAAAATCAGTCCAAGGGAAAGAGTGCAACACGTGCTTTAAAACCTAAGGACTTTTTGTTGGAGAGAACTTCAATGCCTTCAGTCGAACGCCTGCAACAAGTTAGTACAGAATACAAATGAAAAAGGAGAAGGCCATACCTTAGAAATAATATCATTTGAGGAGTGATATATTCCATTAATTTGGCAATTGTTCGTTGTTCCTCGTGCCAAGCTTGTAAGATTCTTTTTTGATGATACTGAGGACCAGATACAGTCCTTCCCAATTCAGGCCGAGTTTTCTTTCATTTGGGTCTCAAGTATTGACTTTTCTCAGAACTAATTCCCCAATAAGTGGTGAAGACTGGATCTTCCGTTATAGTACCTTTCGATGCGCTGCTTCTACACAAACATTTGAACGATGGAGACTTCTAGCCTTTAATCTAGAAATTTGATGCTCTTATTCATAGCCTCGTTGTTTGACTCATCTGCTACATACCGATACTGGAAGCTAGGTTCCCCGACTTCGACCGGAATTAGAGCTTCTTCACCGTTAACTAAAAGAACGGTGTTGCTGCCGTACTGGATTTTGACGTTGTTCGATACACCTAAAGGACATCCGAAAACACTTCTCTCCATTTCCCTTTGGTTTCTTCAGGCTTTTCTATAGATTTTTGATGGTGGTCTTGTTTGTCAATTTGGCTTGTCCGTAACCACTAGGATGATACCTTGTTTACAGGATCCTCTTTATTTTGTGTTTACCGTAAAAATAGTAACGATAATTAAATTTGTAAGTGGGACTTTAGAAATGCATGATCTATTCCCGAGCTAGTTGTTAGAGCAGTTGATGCTAATAATATAGAATTTAACGATGGAATTCATGTTAAAATGAGATAATAATCGAACTGAAGGGCATGCTGCCTGGGTATAAATCTGGTCAATGGGGGACCTCAGGGTCGACTTCAGGGTCGGAATCAAGCTAGCAGGGATACTCGAGGATGGGATAACAGTTGAAGATCTAATCGAACGAGGCTCTTTATAGCCAAAACAAAGTTATATTATAAAAAACAAGTATAAAAGCGATGGATATTGAGGAGACCTCGGGACGTGAGAGCAAATAAGTTTAGAAAGAAAAGAGAGAGAGAGAGAGAGGGATATTCATGCACTTGTGGAAAAAATCGAGCAACATCAGTCCCTTTAAAAGATAGGGTGAGTTCCCTTAATATAGGAGGGCAACTCAGCTACAAGTACATGAGAATTAATTACAAAGTATGGAGATGGGATGGCTAAACATGACATCTAAAAAATAGGCCCCGGATTGACCAACCATGTTAGGTTAAGCCGAGTGCCTTGGGAACTCTCCCTCCCACAAGTCATAGCTTGTTGTACTTGTCAGAATACGATATTCTTCGGACCAATATATATATATATATATATATATATATATATATATATATATATATATATATATCAAGCCTCGAGGATGAGTCTCAACCTTGAATTCGAGCTTTGAGGAGGATGACCGCGAGATGGTTCTATGATAGGGGGAATCAGGGCCGCGGATTTTTCGTATAAAGAGAGTCTCTGCGTTTCTTGTAGTGAAGGTGATGATAAAACATAAGAAATGGTTTTGAACCCCTGCTTCCTCTGATGTTCTTGCTGTCACGCCCTAACCTCGGGAGGCGCGATCGGCACTCGATTGAATGAACCCAAACGAGAAAGCCTTATTACACACTTCCTACCCCACTCTTCATGAATAAGATATCCACACTTACTTTTTATTTAAGCAGGAAAAAGGTGATACATTCAACCATGTTAATTTATTTTATATTACAGGCTTAAACTGTAGTTAAAGATAGTTTCCAAAATTCCCATAAATTATAGTTTATGGGTAGAATGTGTTTAGAATTACAACATATTTCATGAACCCCTCAACACCGGAACATAACCACACATGTGACTATGCAGCCTCTAAGGATACAAAAGATAAGTATGTCAATGCGGACAACAATGCCCTAGCTATACCTCAAAATGGAAGTCCACAACAACAAAAGATATACAATACAACCCCTTGAAGGAGGAATGGACTCACCAAGACTTTGAGAAGAAGGTAATCTGCCACGCGCGATCGGCACTTTCCTCAATGGAGCCACCTACATTCATTTAGAATGTAGATCCCCCGACAAAAGGGATGTTAGTACTATGGAATAGTACTAGTATGTATAACTAAACACCATTTTACTAGAAAGAACTATCAAGCAAGAACAAAGAAATCACAAGAGTAAACAAAGGTTTTAACCAGACACCACATCCTCACATAAATGAACCATATAATCTTTCACATAATTTTCATAACTTAGTTTGGGGGATTTCTTTCATATTCTCAACACTGTTCTCAACACCACCGCTATCTTGAGCGGAGTTCGATCACGACCCGATCGGCTAGGTCGCCTCATTTAGGACATGTACCTCAATCACCATTTCATTTCCCTTTTCTGAAATTCAATATTTGTACATCGCCACCATGTGTGCGGTATGGTATACGATCATGGCCCGATCGGATAGGCCGGCCTTACCTAGGGGTTTTTACTTTCTCACTAATCATCTTACTTGAATATTTATTTCACATAGATAACATCAATTTATTGGCACTTAGGGCCACAACTATCACTTCATTTCACTTTAAATGTCCACCTTGAAATTTTATGGACATAGGCACGCACAAGCAATTCAAATTAAAAGAATAGGTAAGTTTTCACATAACTAACATAATAATTCCAATTTTTATCTCGGCTTATAGCCTATGCATTTCAACACATGATTCGTATTCTTCACACTTCTCTAAATATCAAGAATAGAATATTAGACACATTGAGGCACATCTTTCATGCACACACACACACACACACACACACACACACACACACATATATATATATATATACACACACATATATATATATATAGTTTGCGAAACAATTTATGTGAACTAACAATCAATACATCAACAAATTCTAGTCTTACCACACTTGCGTAAACGCCAACATAGCTCAATTTCTAATAAAAGGGGATTTTAGCCATACATACACAACCGAGCTTTCCTTAATCCTTTAATGTTCTGGAGTGTTCGTACTTTAATCTATTTAAACAATGTACCATGGTTTAACTCATACTCAAGAAAAGATCATAATCTAAGCTCTCTTAAGCATTTTATCGAGTGTCTAGTATTCATTAAGGCTTTATGGTTATTTTATGCAAGATTACACTAGCCCACCCTTCATGCCTCTTCATTTATAATTACCCATACTCTTCAATAACAAATGCATGCGATGTAATCCCCATTATCCCCATGAATTATCTTATTAACAATCCCTTATAACTAGGTGTAAAAATAAGATTTAAGGTGATGATGTCTTACCTCGTGGAAAGAAATTTTTAGGTCCTTCACTTGATTATCTTCAATGATCTAATAAGGTTTCATGGACTAACTTTATGGAAAGTTCTTTCCCTCTCTTAGACCCCTCTCTCTCACTCTAGAAATGTCAAGAAAAATGCTCAAAATGATCTATTACACCGGATATAACGATAGAGATAGGGTTTAAAACTTAGAAAATTGGAGCATCGAGTCAGATCTGTGATCACATATGCGATCGCAAAGTTGACATGCTTTCTGCAAAATGGATCGCAAAATGTTTCCCAAAACTGGACACACTGACTGGGTTTTACGGCAGAAATGCAGTCCGCATTCACGTTCTGTGGTCGGAAAGTGCACCATATAACTGACCTTCAAAAATCCCAAGGAAATTATGCGATGACTATACGGTCTGCATTTTGATTATGCAATCCCATAATTGACCACATAGTTGACTTCAATTTTGGCCAACACACTGACTCACTCTACGGCAAATATGCGGTCCGCATACCTGGTATGCGACCGCATTCTAGACCGCATAATTACACATTTTTGGAAAACTTTGATTCTTTATTTTTAAATGTATAGATCAGAACAAAAAGGTCCGAACACATTCCTAACACATATTCATAATTTGGCACTACGAGCTTTTAAGTTTTGAGTACAAGTTTTCATGGGGCCTTACGCTTGCGAACATATACAAGTTATTAAGGCGCATTACATGCACCGTTCCTGCAGATTTCGGCATTGACTATGACAGTTGGCTTCCTTCAATAAATCCATGATGCTTTTATAAATACTTATCTATTCCTTTTTAGATTCCATTTTGTGTTCAAAAATCCTTAGTGAGGTGTGTTTCCCCTTGTTCTCACTCCTTCTTGGGGACTCACCCCCTTCATCTTCTTTTGCCAGATTTTCCCAAGGATGACGAATATTACAACTTCTGCTTCCCAGGAGGCTACGGGCTCATCCTCTTCATTTTTCTCTCGGGGTGAAATGGCCACTCCCCCCGTGCTGAGGAGTGCATTCCGAGACCTTTTAAGATGACCTCCAATTTTTAGGTCCAGAGACCCTCCTCGAAGACAGGGCATCGTAAGCCCCTGAATCGGTATATTAGTTGTATAACATACATCAAAAGAGTGAAGGCAGACTGTTGCTGGGGAGATTCCATGCTTGTGGAGATCCCCGCTCGGGATGAAGATATTATGGCTCATAAAGCCAACTTTCTAAGTGTGGGCCGTCCTTGACCCCAATTGACCCCGTTATTCTTGACTTCTACCGGAGTTACCATGTGACCATAGGTTAAGTCCACCCTTCATTCTAGCATGTGGTTTATATGATCAAGCATTACTCGAGCATGATTGAGGGAATGCCCTTCACCTTAAACGATTTGATCCAGATGTATATCCCTCACCTGCTTCGCGGAGGTTTAATCAAGCTTCAATGTCGAGCTTTGAGGTCCATCTTTTCCCCATCAAGGAATTTAGGTATGATGCGTGGTTAAGCCGATTCATTTGAGTGAGGAAATATGGTCTGATTCCAGCGGAAAATATGCTATTCCCTGAGAAATGGAATGTTGGGCGTAAATAGCATGGTGCCCTTGCCCTTTTTTTGTAACTTTTCTTCGTGTATTTGACTTTGCCTTCCTTGTCCTTTCATCCGCAATGATCTACCTTGACGCGCTGCCGGGCCTTCACGGTTAGGTCGATCGTTTGCATGCAATCTACCCGTATATCGACTAAGCATGGCGGGATTTATACCGAGCTCGGCGGGAGGCCGAAGGACCTAGTAAGCTTGGAGTCTCAACGCATCCGTGAAATCTCACGTAGCTTGGGGCTAGTAGTTTTCTTTGTTTCGTGCATTTTAACATCTGCATCTACGCAGGGCTAGGAGGAACCATACTGGTAAGGGAGGCGTCGTCTGTTAGAAGGGACACTCAGATGCTTGACAAAGAGAGGAAGAGGCAGGAGAACCTACCGGTTGAGCTATCTGAGCCGAAGAGGATTAGTGTGGAGAATTCCGAAGTTGACCCATTGGATCCAGTATCTGGGGCGACGGAAATCCTCGTGCTGAAGGTGAGGGGGGAAGTAGTTGCTCGGCACCCTTTGAAGCGCATTTGAGGTTGATTGACCATCAGGCGATGGGAATAGATGCTTTCGGACAAGAATCCAATGCTGGCACCGCTTAGATTCGTGGTGGCGAGGCAATGGATAGGGTACCGAGCACTGACCTTGAATTGACAGGCGGCCGGAGTTCTTCCCGAATAGGGGCACCCTTGACAGTCAGCTTTGAGCGTCACGCCCTGAACATAGGGAGACGTGACTGGCACTCGGTGCCGAGCTGGCCCTAGCGAACAACTCTGTAACTTATTCTTTCTATGATCATCATGGACGAACATGGCCACAATTCAGAATATATAACTCTAAGTGGTCACACACTGTATCAATGAACCATCTTTCTTAAAAGATGAATACATATGGGCCGTCAAGGCCTCTGACATACTGTACAAAATAAAAGTCTATTTACAAAGCGTCTAAGATAGCTTGATATCAAATGGGACAGGGTACTATCCTACCTATAAGTCTGTAGCAAAACTCTGACATGATGACTCATAGACTTGGCTGCACTCCGAATGAGATAGAGTCTTACCAATCCTTCACTGAATGCCAATCTCGTCTACGATGAGGGCTTGTAAAGCTAATTATCTATACCTGCAGGCATGGATGCATCATTCCAAAAAAAGGACGTCAGTACTAATAATGTACTTAGTATGTAAGGCAAAACTGAAATATGACAATAAGTTCACATTAATTAAGGTCATGTAAGAATCAACCTACATCTCTAAAGTGCCACCGTATATTCATACTTACATATATAATGTTTTGCTTTGAGACTATTATTCATATCATATGATGCATTGCTACCAAACTGATCAGTGGTAACTACCCGACTGGCCGCTGCGCAGTGGTAAATGCATGATTGCCCAACTAGCTGTAACTCGATGGTAAATATATAATTGCCCAACCGGCAGTAGCTCGGTGGTAAATATGTAACTGCCCAACCGGCTGTAGCTCGATGGTAAATACACGACTGCCCGACTGGCCGTAGCTCGATGGTAAATACATATACATAATTGCCCAACCGGTGGTAAATAATGATGCACAACTGCCTAATCGGCGGTAACTGCCCCACCAGCCGTAGCCCGGTGGTAAATTTAGGACTTCCCGAAGCACCTTTCATTTAGCCATTCACATATGCCATAAGTCAATAACATACATGAATCTAATCAATTTGCACAAAAAGGACCTATTGTAAGGATAAACGAACTATACCCCAAGACTGAAATGTACCTGTTACTTCTCCAAAGGCTACCATGATAATATCATCTCGATTCCCATGTTAACCATTACTTTACTCTTAGTGATTAAAAGGCATGAACTAGCCTAATCACTCCAAAATTGATCAATATTACTATACTTGGCCTCAAATTACAGAATCTCTCACATTGATGTAGATAATCTATTCACTCTTATTCTATAGCAATTCTCGCTAAAAGACATTCATAAGGATTTGCCTATAAAGCCGTTAGTTACATCCAACAATAAAATTCATTCTTTATCATTTTGCAGAAACGTATAACGTAGACATCCTTAACTGCTAAGGTAGAAACACCAATGAAATTGTATTACGTTAACGTATCGTTATTTGGATCATGCCAAAGAAAAAAGAAGGGATATCCTTAACATAACTTTGTCGTTTACCAAACCACACTATGATGGTTCAGTCCGTTAATACTTCAATCTGAAACTTGCGATTTCGAGAACATCAGCAGGTAGTTATCTTTCAACATCTTGACAATGATAGGTTCCTTCGCTCCAATTTACCACTACGTTCTTTTATATTTACTTCTAAAATTCCAATATCAATAGCCTATTAAATCAATGCTTTTCTCTACCAGAAACAATCAAACAAACTTCTTAATCCCTATATGCAATTAATTGTATGGCGTAAAAAAGGATGCTAGGGATCATCCATCCACCATTGTTTCATGGGATTGTGAGAGATCATTCAAGCTTTGAACAATTATTACATTTAACCGTTCAAGATGTCCAGAAGTAATCATCTACTTTCCACCTTATAAGTTGTTTCCTGCTTCCCCTTTTCTCAAAACCTTAACCAACACATCACATGGATAAAAGAATATAGACTAGTCAAAATAAAAATAAAATTAGAGACTAGTCTGCTAGAACTAAAAGGTTCTGGTAATTTTGTAAAGTATATTTTTCTGATTTCTTTTTCTTCTTCAACACTATATGTTCCTTTATAGTAATATTCTTTAAATGCACACGTATATTCGTCTATGTAACACATATTACATATAGCTAGTTTGTTTATTAGGTTTCTAGCCATAAAATTGCCATGGTATATTGATCCCCTCTCTAGAGAAGTAACAAGAAATGCAAATAAGACAACATATTTTAAGTGAAGGAACGAGAGCACACCCAAATAAGAAAAATAGTCATAAATCTATATGTTTGAATGGGTGGGGTTCACGTTATTGCCACCTTTCAATTTAATCAATGAGTCACTTTGTTTTATTTGTGTTGCTGCCACGTGATGTCCTTATCCCAATCATTTTAAATTTTTATAAATTTACCTCCATAATTAAGAATTATCTCAAATTACTTAAAATATTACTCATTTTTAATACACTTTATATAACTTACTATAATATAATTTACCATCATCGCCATGTGGTATAATATAAAATTTATACATACACTATTATTTTTTTAAAATATCCGTGTAAAAATACATATATTTTCTCAACTTATAATCTCTCAAATTTCATATAAAGAGTACAAATTTTGATACACTTAATTCATAAAATGGAAAAGATTACCTTATTTTCTTGTGAGAAAATAATTTCTATCTTTATAATAAAGAAAATCTCGTAAACTTAATCATATTATGTGAATAATTTAAAGTATATTCTAATGTTGTAATATTAATAGAAATATAAAATCATATTTTTCAAACCTTTTTGTTTTTTCACAAAAATGTTCCACTCAAAATATCATATCAAATATATATAAAACGGTATCAAGATTGTTAAACTTACGGAGTATAACATCCTTCCCCCCTTTAAAAACATTTATCCTTGAATGTTAATTCTCAGAGACTTACAAAACACTCGCTAGGGTCTCCTCCGTAAACTAAACTAAAACCAAACCTCTATCCGAGACGTTTTGTATTTGAGTATCTTATGTCTTCATCACCTTTACCTTACTTACTTTTCGATCTTGCATCGTATCTTTTATTTCTTTCATAACTTCCCTATCGCCGTACACTTTAAATGTCTACTGTGATACCTGCACTTCTGGTGCATACAAAATCTAGCGAAAGATTCATATTTATTTCATATGACTCGGCTCTACTGGTACGATCTGGAAACAAAAGAAGGGTAACATTTCCTAAACGCCATATAGCATCTCAATTATAAATGTGGCGTGCAACACATTCATAAGTGAGACTCTACTAGGCATGGCTTTGTAGATTCCCTAGGACACGAACTGCGATGATACCACTCTCTCACGCCCCGAACCTAGGGAGGCGTGGCGGGCACTCGGTGCCAAGCTAACCCGAGCGAACCACTCTGTAACTCATTCTTTCTATGATCATCATCGGCGAACATGACCACAACTCACAATGTATAACTATAAGTGGTCACCCACTGTATCAATAAACCATCTTTCTTAAAACATGAATACATATGGGCCGTCAAGATCTCTGACATACTGTAAGAAATGAAAGTATGTCTATAAATCCTCTAAAATAGGTTGACATCAAATGGGACAGAGTACCAGCCTACCCATAAGTCTGTAGCAAAACTCTGACATGATGACTCATAGACTCTGTTGCACTCCGAATGAGATGGAGTCTTGCTGATCCTTCATTGAATGCCAATCTCGTCTACGACGAGGGCTTGTCAAGCTAATAGTCTATACCTGCAGGCATGAATGCAGTATCCCTAACAAAAGTACGTCAGTACGAAAATGTACTGAGTCTATAAGGCAAAACTAAAATAGAACAATAAGTCAACATTAATTAAAGTCATATAATAATCAACCTACACCTCTGACGTGCTACCGTATATTCATACTTACATATAATGCTTCGCTTTGAGATTATTATTCATATCATATGATGCATGACTGCCCAACTGATCAGTGGTAGCTGCCCTACCGGTCGTTGCGCGGTGGTAAATGCATGAGTACCCCACCGGTCGTAGCTCGGTCATAAATATATAACTGCCCAATCGGCCGTAGCTCGATGGTAAATATGTAACTGCCCAACCGACTATAGCTCGGTGGTAAATACATAACCACACGACTAACGACACAACGACAGTTCAGTCTGTTACTACTTCAATCTGAAATTTGCGCTTTTGAGAACATCAGCAGGTAATTATCTTTCAAAATCTTCACAATCATAGGTTCCTTGGCTCGAATTTACCGCTACGTTCTTTTATATACACTTCCAAAATTCCAATATCAATAGCCTATTAAATCAATGCTTTTCTCCACCAGAAACAATCAAACAACCTTCTTAATCCGCATATGCAATTAATTCTATCCCGTAAAAAGGATGCTAGGGATCATCCATCCACCATTGTTTTATGGGATTGTGGGAGATTATTCAAGCTTTGAACAATTATTACATTTAACTAATCATCTACTTTCCACCTTATAAGTTGTTTCCTGCGTCACCTTTTCTCATAACCTTAACCAACACATCACATGGATAAAAGAATATAGACTAGTCAAAATAAAAATAAAATTAGAGACTAGTCTGCTAGACATTGTATTAGCCATAAAATTGCCATGGTATATTGATCCCTTCTCTAGAGCAGTAACAAGAAATGCAAATAAGACAACATATTGTAAGTAAAGGAATGAGAGCACACCCAAAATAAGCAAAATAGTCATAAATCTATATGTCTGAATGGGTGTGGTTGACGTTATTGCCACCTTTCAATTTAATCAATGAGTCACTTTGTTTGATTTGTGTTGCTGCCACGTGATGTCCTTATCCCAATCATTTTAAATAATTAAAAATTTAGAAGCATTATTAAGAAATATCTCAGCTTACTTAAAATATTGCTCACTTTTAATACGTTTTATATAACTTACTATAATATACTTTACAATCATGGCCATGTGGTACCATATAAAATCAATACATTTATTATTATTTTTTAAAAATATTCATGTAAAAATACATATATTTTCTCAACTTATAGTCTTTCTAATCTCATATAATGAGTATAAATTTTCATACACTTAATTCATAAAAATGTAAAAAGATTATCTTATTTTCTTGTGAGAAAATAATTTCTAACTTTACAACAAAAAAAATCTTGTAAACTTACTCATATTATATGAATAATTTGAAGCATATTCGAAAGTAGGAATATCAATAAAGATATAAAATTATATTTTTCAAACCTTTTTGTTTTTTCACAAAAATGTTCCAGTAAAAAAACCATATCAAATATATAAAAAATAATATCAAGGTTGTTAAATTTACGGGGTGTAACATGGAGGGACCTCGAGCTAGGTCCCCGGGTGAACAGAAGACGGATATTCAGGTTAACCCCGTTAGCCCATTGGATATCGTTGATTCCCCAAAGGAGGATATCCTTCCATCTTCCGGCATGCAAGAGGAGTACCGTGAGGAGCCTTTTGTGGAGGGAGCACTGATCAAAGTTGGTGGCGCAATCGGAACGCCGACGATTATCCTTGAGGGCAATTCCAAGGTTGACGCCTTGTCTATTTTTGGCGAGATGGGCAGGCATTGTGAGCGGGTAACTTCATCTTGCATTGTTTCCTACTTCGGGTTGCTCCGTTCTTTATCTTTTTAACTTTCTTGTGTGGTTTCAGGCGGAGGCGCTTTATAACAAGGCCCTCGCCCAGTGTCATGATGAGGTGAGTTGTCGTGAGCGCGAGAAAACTTTTTTCACTAAACAGGTTATCTATCCCTTTCTCTCTCTATCATTTGAGCCCTTGTAAAATTTTGTCGTTTTTAACTCTTCGGGCTCTAATTTTTGCAGTTTGAGAAGGAAAACGGCCTGCTAAGAGGGGAACTTCGAGCCAGGGATGCTGAAATCTCCAATCTTAGCCAGCGCATAAGCGCAGTGTCTTCTGAGAGGGACAACCTCAGGGAGAGAGTTACCTTGATTGAGCGCTAGCTTCAAGGCGCGAGGGAGGGTATCGGCAAGTATAAGAGCCTTCATTCTGAGTTGGTGGCTACATTTCTCCAGATCAAAATTGAGGCCGAGGCGCTTGTATCTTCGCGTGAGTAAGGAGAGTTGGTTGCAAATTCTTGTTTTGAGAGGGCGTTTGAGGGGGCTGGCCCAATTTTGCCTCGAACCGTGGGTCATGCTTGGCCGATTTCCTGAAGGCTACCCGTTAAGGGCGCATTGGAAGGAAGCTCGAGCAAGGTTAAAAATGGAGGCGGATACCCGGAGAGGGGGGACACCATCGAGAAGAGGCCATCACGGGACCTATAATAATATGGATGCAACCCTTTGAGGTTGTTGGTTTTGCAACAAATTAAGGTCTGCTGCCTTTTTTGTTGGTCTCCCGATTTGTAGTACTTTTTTAATTTGGCACTTGTGTGAGGAGAATCCTGCAACTCTATATCCCATTCTGTTTTGATTTCACCAATGATTGGCTGAAAAAACCTTAGACCTATAATATAGCCGTGTGGCCCTTTTGGGCTGGCTCGGGAATTTTGTCGCGTGGCTGGTTTGTTGGCCCAAGTTCAGATGAATTTTGAAGATTGACAAAATGAACTCAGTCATGGACCAGGTCCATCATGTGAGACACAGTGATTATCTACCAATACGTGTGAGATGCACGTGAAGAAGATAAGTCTCAAGAATCAACAAAAGTATTTTCCAAACTGGTCAAAAAGGTTGCATAAAGGATAAGAAGATGAAGTCTCCTTATGTGAAGAGAACTAAATCAGGATCAAGAATAAGGGTTGAAGTTTGTATTGTTCTAGGACTAGAATTCGATGAAGGATCAACAATTGAGTCTCGATCGAACTCTGATTACTTACTCTTTAAATAACTATGATTGTTCTCTTTTACAGGTATTGCACATACGCAGAAGTTACACTAAATTGAGAGAAAAAGATCTAGGCAATTTTGCAAGCAATTTATGTTTTATTCAAGTGTGTGTTCTTGAAGCTACATGAACAAGATTGAAGAACCAATTCCATTATGTCCTTTTTTTATTTCTAGTTCAACTGCAATAGGTGTTTTCATATTGTATCTTTCAGCTTTTGTAGAGGCAATTGTAATAGGTTTTTTGAGTATTCAAGTTATAGGATAACTTGAAAGTGTCGCAGCAGTTAGAGGTTGGTTGCCACACTGGTATTAGAGTTTAATCCTTCGGTTTACAAGAGTTATATTAATGCTGTTTTGGCTCAGTAATTTTAGTGGAAGTTTGGAAAATCCTACTGAGTAGTAAGTTATGATTTTTTTACCTTTTGAGCCAGGTGTTTTCCACGTAAAAATCTTTGTGTTCTTTATTTTATGCACTCTTAATTTCGCAAACAGTAATAGTAAGTACATCTAGAAGAACCAGGTTCTTCTAGTGTGAAAATTAGGTATACACAAATCGCCCCCCTCTTATGTGGTATTGATGCGTAGAACATCTATTGGTATCAGAGCAGTTTATCCTTGAAGAGGCTAACACCTTAGAAGAAGATCAACAATAAGTGCACCACTTGAGAACTGGGAAGGGCAATCCACTGCCAGACCTCCACTTTTCAATGGTCAGTATTATTCTTGGTGGAAGAACAGAATGAGAGATCACATTATAGGGGAAGATTATGAACTTTGGGACATAATCACTGATGGTCCTCTAGCAACCACAAAGAAGAATGTGAAGGAATTAATGTGCCAAAGACAAGGGTTGATTGTACTGCTGAGGACATGAGGAAGTGGGAGAAAAATGCTAAGGCCAACAAATGGCTTGTTTGTGGACTAGGGCCAGATGAGTACAGTAGGATCTAGAGCTGTACAACTGCTAAGGAAACATGGGACACTCTGCAAGTGGCCCATGAATGAACACCTTAAGTGAAAAGATCAAGAGGAACACTTCTCTATTCTCAATATTAAAATTTTACTATGAAGGAAGGAAAAACTATCCTGGAGATGTATACAAGATTCACTACTTTGACAAATGAACTTGAGTCTCTTGGAAGGATTATCCTTCAAGAAGACAAGGTTGAGAAAATTCTGACAAGGGTTCTGCCAGTCACATGGGAAAGCAAAATCACTGCTATTCGGGAATCCAAGAATATTTCTACCCTTAGACTGGATGAACTTATTGGAAATTTAATTGCTTATGAAATTAGGAGACAAACAATGAAGAGGGATACCCTCAATAAGGAGAGAATCTTAACTCTCATAATTGCTGAAGGTACATGTCTGGAATATGATGAAGTGGCTATGATCAGTAGGGACTTCAAAAAGTACCTGATGAGAGGAAGGGGTTCTTCAAGGGGCAAGATCTCCGAAGAAACATGCTAATGAGGGTTTCTACAAGTGTTGTAAGACTGATCACATGACCAAAAACTGCCCTCAATGGGAAATTGAGTGGAAGAAAGAAAGAGCTGAACGAAGGAACGGGAAGAAGGAACAGGTTCAACCAAAAAGAAACAAAGGTTCAACCAATGCTATGGTTGTTGCTTGGGGAGAAACATCATATGAAGACTCAGAAGATGAAGCTGAGGAGGAGCAATCACTAATGGTCGGAGAATCAGATGATGAACAAGTGGTAATCATTCTTCATTTCAAAAACAAGATTAAATTCTTGTCTAAAGAAAGGCTGGCTGAACTATTATTAGACTTCATTGATGAGTCTGAGATAATCAATAATGAGAACGAAGTTCTGTCTAGGGAATGTGTGATCCTAAAAGCAAAATGTAAAAGTCTAGAGTTTAGGGCAAATGAGAGTGATAACAAAAATGCTGAGTTGAAGAACCAGGTTCTTGAACTTGACAACAGTGTCCTAGAACTTAGGTCTGAAAACTTAAAACTGAAATTAGGAATAGGAAAGAAGAAAGGTGATCACACATATCTCACTCTAGAAGAAAATTTGGGGAAAATAAAAGATGAAATTATACAAGAAAGATGAATTAATCAAAGTCTTAAAATAAGATCTAGGAATGGTTAAACATGAACTAGAGAGAACTTGCAAGTGGAACAAAGCTTCTGATACACTCTCATGGTTGCAAGAGCATCACAGTAGCAACAAGAGAGGACTTGGCTATGGGACTCAAGCTCCAAAATGGCACCCTAAAAGCAAGTACCTCACATTTCCTGAGAATAAAATCTGCACACTGTTGCATGAATGGCCATTACAAAAATGAATGCAATGCAAAAGAAAAGTCCAGTCAAAAGAACAAAGCTTTTGTTCAAGAAAAACACAAGTTGTTTGGTTGGGCAAGAAATAATCTGATTCATCATTTTGACCGTAGAAAGGGACCCAAACTAGTTTCGGTTACCAAGACTAACCCCTGATTTTCTTTTGCAGGTCCAAGTGAAAGGGATGAGCCAAATATGGTATATGGATAGTGGCTGCTCAAAACATATGACTGGGGACAAGGACCAGTTCCTTTCACCTGAGGACTTAAAAGGTGGAAATGTCTCCTTCGGTAATGGAAAGAAATATGAGATCATTGGGGTAGGAAAGGTAGGCAAAACAGATTCACATTCTATAGAGAATATCTACCTGATAGATGGCTTGAAATATAACTTAATAAGTGTGTCACAATTGTGTGATAGAGGTAACCTTGTGGCTTTCACCTCTACCAAATGCTTTGTTATTAACCTTACAACTGATAATATTTTTTTGCAGGGAAAAAGAGTTAACAATATTTTCATTGTAGATTTGTCAACTCTCTCAGAAAATGAACTCACTTACTTAGGTATGTTAGTTAATAATCCTCTCCTGTGGCACAAAAGACTTGGTCATGCCAGTCTAAATCAGCTAAACAAATTAGTCTCCAAGGACTTGGTGATAGGGTTACCTAATATCAAGTTCAAGGAAGACAAAGTTCGTGACGCATGTGCAAGAGGGAAGCAGGTAAGGTCATCCTTCAAATCCAAGAAAATGGTGAGTATGTCCATGACGTTGGAAATGGTTCATATGGATCTATGTGGTCTAATGAGAACCATGAACAGAGGTGGAAAGAAATATGTAATGGTGCTAGTTGATGACTATTCTAGATACATCTGGGTTTTATTTCTAACCTCCAAAGATGAAGAAGCATTTAACATGTTTTCTGCATTTGTAAGGAAAACTCAAAAATAATTAGGAAATCAACTTGCCTCGATTAGGTCTAATCATGGAATTGAGTTTGAAAACTCCAAGTTTGCTGAGTTCTGTGATGAAAATGGCATAGATCACAACTTCTCTGCCCCTAGGATTCCATAACAAAATGGAGTAGTTGAAAGGAAAAATAGAACTCTTGAGGATATGGCTAGAACCATGCTACTTTCTAGCAAATTTCCACACAGCTTCTGGGAAGAGGCTATAAACATTGCATGTTACATCATAAATAGATGCATGACCAGACCTCTTGTTGAGAAAACTCCCTATGAGTTACTTAAAGGGAGAAAACCAAACATATCCCATCTTAGGGCATTTGGTTGCAAGTACTATGTGCACAATAATGGAAAAGACTCCCTAGGAAGGTTTGATCCCAGAAGTGATGAGGGAGTATTCTTGGGATATTGTTCACATAGCAAAGATTATAAGGAGTTTAATAAAATAACTCTATGTGTAGAAGAAAATGTGCATGTAGTATTTGATGAAACTAACATTCTTTCTTTGAGACGGGAACATGAAGGTGAAGCCATTGGACTGGTCAAAGACTTGGCTGAAGCATCATCTAAAGTCAAAGTGACACCAACAGAAGGAACATGTAATGGAACAGGTTCATCCATACGGGGGAACCTGACAGGGGGAAGAAATCAAAGAGGAATTGAAATAAACTCCTTGAAGGAACGTGTTCATGAACCTGTTTCTCAACAAAGGGCTGAAACATGTAGCAAAAGCCAGTTGGTTGTGAAACCTCACATGTATCAAAGTTCTCATCCCATTGAGAACATTCTAATTGATGCAACATTTGTATTCAAACCCAGATCACAATTAAATAATCTTTGTGCTTTTGATGCTTTTTTATCTATCATTGAACCTAAAAATATTATTGAGGTGTTGCATGATGCAGATTGGGTGAATGCAATGCAGGATGAGCTAAACTAGTTTAAAAGAAGCCACGTTTGGCACCTAATTCCAAGACCCAAGGCCAGATCAGTCCTTGGTACTAAGTGGTTCTTTAGGAACAAACTTGATGAAGATGGAACTGTTACAAGGAACAAGTCAAGGTTGGTGGTCCAAGGTTACAGCCAAGAGGAAGGAATAAACTATGATGAGACTTTTGCCCCAGTTACAAGACTAGAGGCAGTCAGACTTCTCATAGCCTTTGCAACACATATGGAATTCACTCTTCATCAAATGGATGTCAAAAGTGCCTTCCTAAATGGCTACTTAAAAGAAGAAGTGTTTGTGAAACAACCCCTAGGGTTTGAAAGTAAAGAATGTCCTGAGCATGTGTACAAGCTAGACAAGGCTCTCTATCGACTCAAACAGGCACAAAGAGCATGGTATAAAAGATTGTCAAAATTCCTACTGGAGCATGGTTATAAGAGAGGTAAAATAGATACTACCTTGTTCTTAAGGGAAAAATGTAAGGACTTTATTATTGTGAAAATCTATGTTGATGACATAATCTTTGGGGCCACCACTGACAAGATAAGCAAAGACTTTGCAAAACTAATGGGAAGTGAGTTTGAAATGAGCATGATAGGTGAGATTAACTTCTTCTTAGGGTTGCAGAACAAAAAAAGTCAAAATGGAACCATGATTCATCAATAGAAGTATACAAAAGAACTAATCAAAAAGTTTAAAATGGAGGATTCCAAAGAAATAGACACACCCATTGCAACTGCCACTAAATTAGATATTGATGAACCTGGTTCATCAGTTGATCAGAAGTTGTATAGGGGTATGATTGGTTCACTCTTGTATCTTACTGCCAGTAGAATTGACATTGTTTTTAGTGTAGGGTTGTGTGCTCGTTTTCAGGAAAATCCGAAAGAGTCTCACTTGACTACTGTCAAGAGGATACTTAGATATCAGAAAGGCACTACTGAATTGTGTCTTTGATACCCTAAAGGTAGTAATTTCAATCTAGTTGGATATGTTGATGCTGACTATGCAGGTTTCCTAGTGGATAAAAAAAGCACCTTAGGTATGGCACACTTCCTTGGTTCATGTCTTGTATCATGGGCTACCAAGAAGCAAAATTCAGTAGCCGTATCTATTGCTGAAGTTGAGTATGTGGCTGTAGCTTCTTATTGTGCTCAATTACTATGGATTAAACAACAATTGGTAGATTTTGGAATTGAAGTGGGATGTATAATAATATTTTATAATAACACTAGTGCTATAAGTATGACAAAGAACCCTGTTCATCATAAAAGGAAAAAGCACATAGATGTTAGACACCACTTCTTGAGAGATAATTATGAGAAAGGATTAATATTAATAGAATTATGTGCTACTATTAAACAAAATAGCTCACATCTTCACTAAAGCACTAAATAGGGAAATCTTTGAAAGGAACAGATTGGAATTAGGGGTGATTAAGATCACCTAAAAAGGAACCAGTTCAAAATGCAATGAAAAAAAAAATTCTTTTGGTTGGAAGTTCTGACTTTATGTAATTATCTAGACTAATTCTTACTCAGTCTTATACTCTAATCAGTATACTCATGTGAAGCGTGTTTATATTAATTAATTGATCTCTTATAAAAAAAAATTCTATTCTGATATCTCTGGCATAAATAAGAGAAGTTCTACTTGAAGAACTTGGTTCATCAGTATATGCTCATGAGAAAAGGTCAGGTATGTTTCTATACTTTACAAAATTAGAGATATTATAATTCCAATCATGAGCAGAAGTCCTATTCTCACCAAACTCCTAAAAATATAACCGTTGTGAATTGAACTGGTTTCATTATCCTAGAATTTTAAAGAAAACGGGACTATTGCATAAAAATTAGCGTTGCCTATTTATCACTAAGAGACCGAAGTTCTAAAGTGATTAAACTTCTGATTGACCACTGCAAAAAGGTTGTCGTTATTGCATCTAATCATAATCTTCTTTAAATACACTCCACATACTCCCTTGTAGTCCATAACCGCCATTAATCGCTCCCAAGTTCTGATCATCCTCTTTCTCTCAAAAATTCCCAAAATTCTCCAGAAAACCTTCACCATGACAAACCCTCAAGATAAACATGCAACTCCCCCACCAGTGTATCCCTCAAATACATCCTCATCTACACCCCCTAGTGACAACCCCAAACCTAGGTTTCGCCGGCAGAAAATGTTGGCAAGGAAAACTGTTGCTACTGGTTCTCTGAGAACAACCCTTAATGAAAAGTTGAGAGCTAACAAGAAAAAGGAGAGCCCTGCCAAAGAATGCGATTCAAGTTCTGAGTCTGAAGCATTTATTTCTGCAAGCGATGGAGAAGAACGTTCTTCTAACACTGGCAAAAATCAAGAAACTCCTGGTGAGGTAAATACCTGCTTTGTATTTTCTTATGTAGTGGAAAAGGTGGATAATAGGTTTGTGTTGGTTGGTTCTGTGAGAGATGTAAAGGTGGGTGAGTCGAGTAGAAGGGGAAAGAAAAAGAAAGACTAAATTCTTGCTATTTGTGGAGGGGTAGAGGAGAGTGGCCACAAGTCAGGGGGAAGTGGATCTGGGGAGGCAGCTGAAGGTCTTGTTCACTTGAGTGAACAACTAGATGAACCTGGTTCATCTAATGAAGAAACCCTGGCTGACATTATGAAGAAGGTTGGGGCCAGTTATGATCCAAAGAAGCACAAAGCTTCTTCCCAAGAAGCTCCAACTACTTCCAAGCCAACAAAGAAAAGCAAGGTGTCATCTCCTAAGTCTACCGTCCCTTCATTATCAAAGGGGAGAGCTACTTGAAGCAGCGTAAAGAAAAGTGAGGCAGATTTGCATAAAGCCTTAGAGGAAAACAAGAAAAAGAAGAAGGAGACGGGAAAATCTAAGCTAGTGGAAAGTTCTGTGGCTACAGAAGAAGCGGGGGAGGAGATGGAACTGGTCCATCAGGAAAGAGGTACAACTGTGGAGGTTCCCACTCCCATACCAAAAAGATCCAAGACTTCTACAAAGAAGTCTTCAGAACCTGAATCTACTGAACCCACCTTGGCTAAAAGAACTTGGTCTGCTGTGAAGGGAAAACAAAAGAAAATTATTGAAGAAGAAGAAGAAAGGAGTGGAGAAGAAGAAGAGGAGGAGTCTGAGAAAGAGCAGGATAGATTTGCCATTTTTGGAAGGAGAAAGATCTTGAAAGGCAGGTTGTTGAAAGACCTGGAGGAGACAGGTATGATAAGATTGGTGGATGTTCTAGCTGCACAAGGATGGAAGGACATGGTCCATCAATTGGATGGGAAATGGAATCAAGCAAGGAACATTTTGGTGTCAAGACTCTTATGGTTTGTGACTATACAGTGAATGCCACCCAGTTGAACCTGGCTCTTCTCTGAAGACTCCTGTGAACAACAAGGTTAGGACATTGGATTAAGAATGTGGAACAAAATATGCATAAATTGATAGGCTCCAGGCTCGTATTGCTGAACTATAAAGTGAGAGAAATGGCCTCAAAGCTGAGCTAGCAAAGGAAAAGGAAAAGAGTGAAAGGATGCTTCAGACCATGCTCAACCTTCTTCAATCCCAACCCTCTAGTTCCTCCAAGCCTTAGGTTTTCTAGTTCCTATGTTGGAACAAGTGTAACCCCCAGTGACCCAGATTCAGGACTTTTCTTTGTTTTTGTTCCTTATGGTTGGATGTTTTTTTCCTTTTGTGGTCTGTTTTGTAGAAACATTTCATCAATGACAATGTGCTCTGTTTTCTCGTCCTATGAAACTTTTGATCTTAATAGTTAACTTTTATTGTTAAGTTGATTATTGGTTAACTGAATCATATTTTCACTTGCAGTTGCCCCAGTGGCCATGATTAATAATTAAAATCTGGGATTCACATTATATGCAACTTTTCGATTATGCCAAAAGGGGGAAGAGATATTGTGCTTTACATTGTATTCTAAAATAATGTGATATTTATAACCTGATTAAACCTAGTCCTTAATGATAAGTTGGGTTGTCTAAGTTAAAGTATTGATAATTAAGTTGAGTTCCACATGTTCTCTGATCAGTAAAATCACAGAGTTTGTCATCATCAAAAAGGGAGAATTTGTTGGCCCAAATTCAGATGAAGTTTTTAGGATTGACAAAATGAACTCAGTCATGGACCAGGTCCATCATGTGAGACACAGTGGTTATCTACCTACACGTGTGAGATGCACATGAAGAAGATAAGTCTCAAGGATCAACAATAATATGTTCTGAACTGATCGAAAAGGTTGCATAAAGTATGAGGAGATGAAGTCTCCTTATGTATAGAGAACTAAATTCGTAGCAAGAATAAGGGTTGGAGTTTGTATTTTTTTAGGACTTGAATTCGATGAATGATCAGGAACTGAGTCTCGATCAAACTCTGATTACTAACTCTTTAAATAACTATGATTGTTCTCTTTTACAGGTATTGCACATACGCAAAAGTTGAACTAAATTGAGAGAAAAAGAGGTAGGCAAGTTTTCAAGAAATTTATGTGTGATTCAAGTGTGCATTCCTGAAGCTACATGAAAAAGATTGAAGAACCAATTACATTGTGTCCTTCTTTATTTCTAGTTCAATTGTAGAAGGTCTTTTCATATTGTACCTTTTAGGTTTTGTAGAAGCAATTGTAATACGCATTTTGAGTATTCAAGTTATAGGCTAACTATAAAGTGTCGCAACAATTAGAGGCTAGTTGCCACACTGGGATTAGAGGTTAATCCTTAGGTTTACAAGAGTTTTGTAAATGCTATTTTGGCTCAGTGATTTTAGTTGAAGTTTGAGAAAATACTACTAAGTAGTAGGTCGTGGTTTTTCACCTTTTGAGCTAGGTGTTTTCCACGTAAAAATCTCTGTGTTATTTATATTATGCACTCTTAATTTCACAAACAGTAATAGTAAGTACATCTAGAAGAACTAGGTTCTTCTAGTGCAAAAATTAGGTACCACACAAATCACCCTCCTCTTGTGTGGTATTGACGTGTAGAAGGTTATGGTTGATGCAGGCTTCGACGTAAACTGTTGCGAGGGATCTTACGCTTTTACCCTTGGCCATTTTGCTGTTTCAACTATTTTAGGTCTAGTCTCCGAGTCGCATTGCGATATGAGCTTTAATTGACTCTAAGGTTCTTTTCGGCTTGTACGGGCGTGCAACAATTGCCTTTTATGCTTCGGGTCAAAATTATTTTACAAGCACATGGCTCAAATGCTCACTGGGACGATCGACAATGGAATTTGTGATGTGCCTTGGGGCATATTGCAGTTTTAAATATTTTGGGTCCAGTATTCGAGGCGCATTGCAACTCGAGCTTTAATTGACCATAGTTATTTTTGGATCGATGCTAATGCCTCATAGGCTACTTTGGTTGTCGAGACCTTTTAATAATGTGGCATGGAGGCTTGCTTAGTTAACTATTTTGGATCCGGTCTCCGAATTAGGTTATTAATCGAGCTCACTTAAGTTGTTTGGTCGTAGAGACCTTTTAATATGTGGCATGGAGGCTTTCTTAGCTGGAGATAATGGCTCTTACGCTGTTTTTGCTCGTGGGCTTTTTGTAGGCTACATTTTCCACGCTGTTTTTGCTCGTGGGCTTTTTGTAGGCTACATTTTCCACTTGTTAAAGTCTTTTGAAAGATTTTTGCCTGACCCGTCGTCCGTTCTAGAAGAACCTTGATTTCATGTCATTATTAGCAATGTTTCAAGCACTTCGAAAGGTTTATAGCTCATAGGATGAGTAGGTTGAAGCCTTGTGATTTTGAGCTAGCATGGTCGAAGCTTCTTTTTGACTGTTGATAAAAGCATATTTTAACCGGTTCATTCCGAAGTATATTCAAAGTAGTGGCCTTTGATTTTTGTTTCGCGACGGTCGGGCATCCTCGAGTCGTGTTAGTTTGGCTGTATCAGCCATTTTGACCATAGTTATGTGTGTTTGGCTGGAGCCATTTTTTATCCCGAGTGGTAGTCTGAACTTTGAAATTTTCATGCCTGAGGTGTTACAGTTTGTCATGCCTCTTGGGGTGTTACAGTTTTAGTAATATAGAATAGATCTGGTTACGCCGAGTTTGCCCGCTAGGGGTCTTACAGTTTCGGGTTTTCCAGCACATGGCGATTGGCGATGAATGACAGTCTCCGAGTCATTAAATTTGTTTAAGCGTGAACACCACTTTTCATGAGCTCGGAGTTGCTTTCAGGGGATTTATGAGCCTAGAGTTCCGACCCTAGGTCTTACGGCTACTGAATTATTGACACTAAGTCTCTAAGTATCTCGTGATGTGTTTTGTGGATAGGCCCCTGTTGGGTATATGTTTGAGATTTCCTTTTTTGGGGAATAAGACGTCAAAAATATATCCTTTGATCGCTTGGTGTAGATACATGTCGTTTTGTAGTTGCGAGCTCAGCCTGATATGTTGTTCCGTATCAGAGCCTTATTCATATTACTCCCGGGGCGGGGCTGATTGAGAAATAAGTTTTGTAGGTTCCTTGAATATTTTCGAGGAAATGTATAGACGTCACCTCGTTAAAAACCTTGCTAGTAAAAACCCGTTTCGGGATAAAAATCCCCGTCGAAGGAAAAGAGTGCGACGTTTGCTCGAGGACATTTATGAGGTTACACATCTGGGTGTACTAGCAGTAATACCGCTTAAGTGTCGATACATTCCAATTACTCGGAAGTTGCTCGCCCTCCATGGTACCGAGCTTATAGGATCCTTTGCCAACTATCCCGAGGACACGGTACGGTCCTTCCCAATTTTGGCCCAGCTTCCCTACATTAGGGTTCTGGTGTTGAGGGTGACCTTCCTTAGGACCAGCTCTTCGATTTTGAAGTATCAGAGATTTGTTCTTCTATTGTAGTATCTATCGATTTTTTCTTCTAGGCAGCAATCCGAACTAGTGAGGCTTTCCATCTTTTATCGAGCAGTTCGAGGGCTGTTGCCATGGCTTTGTTGTTTGACCTCTCGCTAGTGTCAGAATTTGGCACTTGGTTCCTCGTCCACCACAGGTATCAGTGCCTCGCCGTCGTACACGTGAGAGAAAGGTGTCTTCCCGGTGCTCGATTTTGGAGTTATCCGATATGTACACAACACCTGGGGAAATGTTTCTCTCCATTTTCCCTTGGTGCCTTCCAACTTCTTTTTCAAGTTTTGAATGATGGTTTTATTTGTAGATTCGGCTTGGCCGTTTGTACACGGGTGGTATGGCATTGACAGAATTCTATTGATTCTGTTGTCTTCAAGGAACTTTGTTACCTTGTTTCCGATGAATTGCCTCCCATTGTCGCATATTATTTTGGACGAGATTCTGAACCGACATATGATGTGTTCCCAAGGTATGTATTGTAGCATCCATTCTTTGAATCGATGTAGAGACACTTGTAATTTGTCTAAGTACCTCTGCATACGATCTTCCTAACCTCGAATGTTTTGTTGACTATATTTACCACAAGTTGAGAGTCAGACTTGGACTCGATGACCTCTACTCCTAAGTTCTTAGCTAGCTCGAGACCTGCAATCATGGCCTCATACTCAAACTCATTGTTAGTCAATTTCAATGTTTTGATAGACTCTCTACTTGTATTTCCTGTGGGTGTCTTCAAAATGATTCCCAACCCGGACCATTCATGTTTCAAGCAATGTCTGTAAAGAGGCTCCACACACCCAATGATGTACTCCCTTCTAACAATAGATTTTTTTACCTCGGTACGAGGGCTGGTGCTAAATGGGCTAATATTTGAGGCTTGATGGTTGTTCGGGGTTGATACTCAATATCGTACCTGCTAATCTCGATGGCCTATTCGGCCAATCGGCCAGAGAGTTCGGGCTTATGCCAAATGTTTCAAAGGGGGTAGGTGGTTACACCACAAAATTGGTCACATTGAAAATATGGTTTCCACTTCCTAGAGGTGCTTATTAATGCAAATGCTAATTTTTTAAGTGTGGGTATCGGGTCTCAGCTTCACCTAAAATTCAACTAACATAGTAACCATGAAATTGCATACGTTGCTCTTCTCGAAATAGGACACCACTTACCGTAAATTTTGAGACTACTAAATGTAAGTAGAGATGCTCGTGTGCTTTTGGAATATAAAGCAATGGTGTGCTCGAAAGATATAACTTTAACTCTTCCAACGCCTGCTTGCACTCCGTGGTCCAAGAAAAACTATTCTTCTTTTTGAGTAGTGAGAATAACTTATGACTTTGATTTGAACACCTAGAGATAAACGGCCTAAGGAGGCTATCCACCATTTAAGTTCCAAAAATAGAACCCACTACGGGATTTCTCAAATTTTTACAAAACTTCTTCTTCTCCTAGGCGATCCTTGAATCCCATTTTCACTAAAGTTTCTTGGGCAAGCATTGTTTAACTTGTTTCCTTAATTTTCCATCAACATCTATTGAATTCCTAGGCCTAAAACATGTGATTGAGGGTAGAAAATTAGGGATTTGGGTAGAGTTAGGGTTTTTAATTAATTGTGATTTAGACATTATTTTTGGGCCGAGTTCTGAAAATAATTATATAATTGGGCTCGTACGTGAATGGGTGATTTAATTTTGGTCTGAACCTCGTGTTTTGACCAAGCAGGTCCGGGATCGATTCTTGGGTTTTTGGGAAGAATCATTGGAAAGCAATAACTAGGAATTGGATTCGAATCGTTAAGCATTATTTGATGTTATGAAGTCATTTATATATAGATAAAATTTATTTGGAGCCGAATTCGAAAGGAAAGGCAGTTATTGAAGATTGAATTGGTCGTGGAAGTTTGAGATAAGTATTCGGTCTAACCTTAGCTCGAGGGATTAGAAGTCGAGTCATATTTTCTAGGTGTTTCTTGTTGAGTACGGCATATAGGCATGGTGACGAGTATCTATATGTTGGAATCGAGCATGACCATGAGTCTTAAATTGATACTTGTTGAATTCTTGAATAATTCTATGGTTGAAATAATGAGTAAATTGGTACTATTAAGAAAAGGCTTAGTTTATTCCTGTGGAAGTTAATTATGAGTTTGAAATGATGATAATAGAGATGATTTGAAGTTGAATTGCGATTGGTGATAGATGATTGTCCCTTGTTGGGATAGTGTAATCTATGGTTAATCCTTTGCCGGGATTGTTATTGGGATCACTGTAAGCTATATATTTGGAACGAGTTGTGCGCCACAACATTTATTAATGAATATATATATATATATATATATGGGGATCAGGTTGCACACCGCAATAGATATTATATTGGATCGGGTTGCTTGTTGCAACAGATATTATATTGGATCGGGTTGCACGCCGCAACAGATATTATATTGGATCGAGTTGCATGCCGCAACAAATATGTTATATTTATTAGATCGGGTTGCACGCTGCAATTGTTATATGTATACACATGGATCAGTTTGCGCGCCGCAACAGTATTATTATTACATTGTTTTAGATACGGTATTGTTCCTTCATATTTAATTGGTTTTTACTAAATTGACTTGTTTCCCCTAAGCATGTATCCCCCTACCTTTTAACTGTTTATTTCTTGTTTTTTTTTGCCATATATTATATAACTGCACAGGTTTATCTAGATTCTGGTCCTAGCCTCATCACTACCTCGTCGGGGTTAGGCCAGACACTTAACAACACATGGGGTCGGTTGTGCTGATACTACACTTTGTACTTATGTACAGATACCGGAGCACAATACGGTGCACAGCAGTAGTTCGGGAGCCAGCCTTCAGTCCACGAGATCCCGAGGTACTCCTACTAGCATCTGCAGTCCCGACATCTCTTCTATCTATTTGATGCATTATTTCCTTTTGTACTCGAGACAGATTTTTATTTCCTTGTTTTAGAAAATTTTACGTAGCAATGCTGTTCTGGGTAGAGGCATATATTTATTTTTCTTATTATTTTGGGTTATTTTGTTTAAGTCTTCCGCCAAATTACGAATTCCGCTGTTGTTTAATTATTTATTTCCTGTTTATTAAATTGTTAAAAATAGATTTAAACAAAATTATTTATGGATTTTAAATGTGTGGCTTGCCTAGCTTCTAAGAGTAGGTGCCATTACGACTCCCGAGGGTGGGAGTTCGAGGTCGTGACAAGTTGGTATTGGAGCTCTAGGTTACATAGGTCTCACAACTCACGGACAAGCTCAGTAGAGTCTGAGGTATCGGTTTGGAGACATCTGTATTTATCCCCCAGAGGCTATAGAGTTAAGAAAAGTTTCACATTTGTTCTTTCTGTTCGTGCTGTTTGGTTTCTCAATACTAATTGAATTTCTACTCTATTCTTTCGCATATCGCGAGAACACGCACTTCCTCATCTACCGCTCAATAGCCCGAGCCCCTAGAACAAGCACCCACTAGGGGCAGAGGCTGAGGCCATGCTAGAGGCCGAGGTAGGGGCAGAGCTCAACCCCGAGCAGCAGCACCAGTGGCGGAGTCTCAGGTTGATTTTGATGAGGAGGTTCCGGCCCCAGCAGTTCCGGTAGGCTCAGCTCAGGTCCCAGAGGGGTTTATTGCTACCCCAGTTATTTAGGACACTCTAGTCCAATTGGTGGGCCTCATGGAGAGTGTCACCTATGCAGGCTTGCTTCCTGTAGCAACATCCACTTCTCAGGCTCGAGGAAGAGCCCAGACTCCTACTACCCGTACTCCGAAGCAAGTAGCTCTCTAGGTTCAGATTCCAGCAGTTCAGCCAGTTGGAGCAGCTCAGCCGGGTATGGTAGCCTAGGCCGGTGATGGAGCAGCTATGTTTGTCGATAGGATCACCAAGCTCTTCAGCACTACCGTCAGTGGTGTATCTACCGAGGATCCTTAGGATTACTTGGACAGCTGCCACGAGGCTCTTCGGAACATGGGTATTGTTGAGACCAAGAGGGTTGATTTTGCTACATTTTGCTTGTCTGGATCCGCCTAGACTTGGTGGATGGATTATTGCTTAGCTAGACCAGCAGGGCCGCTAGCCTTGACCTGGGAGCAGTTTACGCAGCTATTTCTAGAGAAGTTTCTCCCTATTACATAACAAGAGGCCTATCAGAGGCAGTTTGAGCGTCTCCAGCAGGGATCCATGACAGTCACCCAGTACGAGACCATGTTCATTGTTTTTTATCACCATGATCTATATATACTTCCCACTTAGAGGGACAGAGTGAGATGGTTTATTGATGGGCTCATTCAACCGATTAGTCTCTAGATGGCTAGAGAGGCTGGGAGTGAGATATCCTTCCAGGAGGAGGACAATATGGCTCGGAGAGTTGAGATGGTATTATCATAGGGGGGTGGTCATAGGGTAGACAAGATACCCCGTCAGTCGTACAGATTTAGTGGTGCCTCGTCTGGAGGCAAAGATTGGGGTCATCCTTCTAGCCCCTTCCAGTTAGCACTCCAGGTATCTCACGGTACCTTGGGTGGTCATGGTTCTCACATGCACTATTCTGATCAGCATCCTTTCAGTGCACCAGTAGCTCCTATCAGTGCGCTGCCGTTCTAGAGCTTTCGGGGTAGTCATTCAAGCTGTCAGGGTCAGTCTCAGTTTCCTCGGCCACAACATTCAGGTGGATGTTATGAGTGTGGTGAGTATGGTCATATTCGGAGGACTTGTCCGAGGTTGGCGGGTACTCAGTCACAGGAGTAGGGTCCATGTGCTATGATTTAGGCACCAGACGTTCCCCAGGCCGCCTAGCCAGCAAGAGGTGGGGGTAGAGGTGCTAGAGGTGGAGGTAGAGGTCCTAGAGGTGGAGCGTAGATTGCCAGAGGTGGAGGATAGCAAGAAGCAGGCTGTCCTAGAGAGGTAGATCAGAGTGGTGGGGCCCAACCTAGATGTTATGCTCTTCAGGCTAAACTCGAGGTAGAGGCTTCAGATGCAATTATTACATGTACGATTCTGGTTTATGATAGAGATGATTCAGTGTTGTTTGATCCGGAGTCTACGTATACGTATGTGTCATCTTATTCTGCCCCGTACTTGATCATGCCTAGTTATGCATTGAATGTTCCTATTTATGTGGCTACACCAGTGGGTGATTCTATCGTGGTCGATCGAGTCCATCATTCTTGTATTGTGGTGATTGGTGGTCTTGAGACTAGTGTATATTTGTTGCTTTTAGACATGTTTGACTTCGATATTATATAAGGATGGACTGGTTATCACCTTACCACGCTATCTTGGACTGTTATGGCAAGACTGTGTCCTTAGCTTTACCACGTGTTCCTCGTTTAGAGTTGAGAGGGACTCTTGGTCATTTTACCCGCAGTGCTATATCGTACGTGAAGGCTTCGCATATTTTCGAGAAGGGATGTTTGGCCTATTTGGCTTATATTTGTGATTCTAGTGCCGAGGTTCCCTCTATTGACTTTGTGCCCGTTGTTTGTGAGTTTCCTGATGTTTTCTCTTTAGACCTATCGTGTATGCCACCTAATAGGGATATTGACTTTTCCATTGATATGGTATCGGTCACTCAGCTCATTTCTATACTTTCGTATAGTATGGCGCCGCCTGAGTTGGAAGAGCTAAAAGAATAGTTGTAGGATTTGCTTGAGAAGGGTTTTATTAGACCAAGTATTTTTCTTTGTGGTGCGCCGATGTTATTTTTCAAGAAAAAAGATGGGTCAATGAGAATGTGTATTGATTATGGGCAATTTAACAAGGTTACAGGCAAGAATAAGTATCTGCTGCCGATGATTGATGCTTTGTTCGACCAGCTTTAGGGTGCCAAGGTATTTTCCAAGATTAACTTGTGATTTTGCTACCATCAGTTGAGGATTAGGGCATCCGATGCCCCTAAGATAGCTTTTTGCACTCGGTACGGGCATTATGAGTTCTTGATTATGTCATTCGGGTTGACGAAAGCCCCAGTAGCTTTGATGGACTTGATGAACCGAGTGTTCAGACCTTATTTGGACTCATTCATGATAGTTTTCATAGATGATATATTGATATATTCCCGCAGCCAGGAGGAAAGACGAGCAGCACCTTTGAGTTGTTCTTCAAACTCTGAGGTATAGTCAGTTATATGCTAAGTTCTCTAAGTGTGTTTTCTGGTTGGGTTCAATTGCATTTATGGATCATATTGTATCAACAAAGGGTATTCAGGTGGACCCAAAGAAGATTGGGGCAGTCAAGAAATGGCCTAAACCAGCATCAGCTACAGAGATTTAGAGTTTCTTAGGATTGGCAGGCTACTATTAATGGGTTGTGGAGGGGTTTTCATCTATTGCGGCCCAGATGACCAGATTGACCTAGAAGGGTGCCCATTTTAGATGGTCAGATGACAGCGAGGCGAGCTTTTAGAAGGCTCAAAACAGATCTGACTACAGCGTGAGTGTTGGTTTTGCCCACAGGTTCAAGGCCTTATACAGTTTATTATGATGCTTCCCATGTTGGGCTTGGTGCAGTGTTGATGCAAGATGGAAAGGTCATTTCCTATGTTTCAAGGCATTTGAAGATTCATGAGACGAACTATCCGGTGCATGATTTAGAGTTGGCAGCCATTGTTCACGTATTAAAGATTCAGAGGCACTATCTGTATGGCATGGCATGTGAGGTGTTCACTGATCACAAAAGTATTCAGTACTTGTTCAAGCAAAAGGATTTGAATTTGAGGCAGAGAAGGTGGTTGGACTTGTTGAAATATTATGATATCACCATCTTATATCTCCCGGGAAAGGCCAATATGGTAGCCTATTAGTTGTTCAGGCTTTGGCCAATCCGTTTGTGAGACTGGATGTCTCTGAGCCCAATCGTGTGTTAGCTTGCACTGTTGCTCGTTCTTCATTATTGGAGCATATCCATGCTCGGCAGTATGATGATCCACATTTGTGTGTCCGTAGAGACACGGTGCAGCAGGGTGGTGCCAGGCAGGTTACCTTAGATGATGATGGAGTTTTGAGGTTGCAGGGTCGAGTATGAGTGCACAATATGGATATATTCCCAGAGTTGATTTTGGAGGAGGCGCATATCTCCTGGTACTCTATTCATTCGGGCACCGCGAAGATGTATCAAGATTTGCAACATCATTATTGGTGGCGTAGAATGAAGAAGGATATCGTAGCATATGTGGCTCGTTGTTTGAATTGTCAGCAGGTTAAGTACGAGCATCAGAGGCTTGGTGGTTTATTTTAGAGGATCGAGCTTCCCGAGTGGAAGTGAGAGCGGATCATTATGGACTTTGTTACTGGACTTCCGATGACTCAAAAGAAGTTCGATGCAGTATGTGTCATTATTGATATGATGACCAAGTCAGCACATTTCATTCTTAAGGCAATCTCCTATTCTTGTGAGAAGTTAGTTCAGATCTATATTCGGGAGATTTTCCGCCTTCATGGTGTGCCCGTATCAATCATTTTGGACCGGGTTACGTAGTTTACCTCACGCTTCTGGAGAGCAGTTCAATGAGAATTAAGCACACGGGTTGACTTGAGCACAACATTTCATTCCCAAACAGACGGTCAGTCCGAGCGACTATTCCTATTTTGGAGGATATGCTCAGAGCTTGTGTTATTGACTTTGGAGGTTCGTGGGATCAACTTTTGCCTTTAGTACAGTTTGCCTACAACAACAACTACCAGTCGAGCATCCAAATGGCTCCTTATGAGGCATTATATGGTAGGCGGTGTTAGTCTTCGATTGGATGGTTTGAGTCTGGAGAGGCTCGGTTGTTGGGTACAGATTTGGTTCACGAGGCCTTGGACAAGTTCAGGATCATTCAAAATAAGCTTTGTTCAGCTCAGTCCGGGCAAAAGAGTTATGCTGACCGCAAGGTTCGAGATGTGGCTTTTATGGTTGGTGAGGGGTATTGCTCCGAGTGTTGCCTATGAAGGGTGTGATGAGGTTTGGGAAGAAGGGAAAGCTTAGCCCTAGGTTCATTGGTCCGTTTGAGATTCTTGATCGAGTGGGGGAGGTGGCTTGTAGACTTGCGTTGCCGCCGAGCTTATCAGTCGTGCATCCAATGTTTCATTTGTCCATGCTTCGGAGGTATCACGGTGATCCAGCCCACGTGTTAGATTTCAGGACTGTCTAGTTGGACAAAGACTTGTCTTATAAGGAGGAGCCGGTGGCTATTCTAGACCAACAGCTTTGTCAATTGAGGTCGAAGAGTCTCCCTTCTGTTCGTGTTCAGTGGAGAGGTCAACCTCCTGAGGCATCGACCTGGGAATCCTAGTCTGATATGCGGAGCCGTAATCCCCATCTTGTCCCCGACTCAGGTACTTCCTTCTTCTATCTTTTCGAGGACGAACGGTTATTTTGGAGGTGCAGAATGTGAGGACCCAAAGGGTCATCACCTATTTTTAATTGAATTCCGTGTCTCTAAGGCATTGAAAAGCTCATTTAGAGTCACCTCGATTTGCATGGGCAGTTCGGGCATGTAACAGGAAAGCTTAAATATGAATTTTTGTGAAAAATGCTAAGTTTTGATGTTAAAATGAATAAATTTGACCTTGGTCAACATTTTGGGAAAACGGACCCAGTCCCATGATTTTATGGTCTCGGAGGGTCCGTAGGAAAATATGGGACTTGGGCGTATGCCCTGAATTGAATTTCCAGGTCCCAAGCCCGAGAAATGAATTTTTTTTAAAAATTGTTTTATGGAAATGTTAAGAAAATTTGATATTTTGGTTCTGATGCCCGATGCCCGGTACAGGTCTTATATATGTTCTAAGTCCTTCCTATAAAATTTGGTTGAAAACGGACGTCGTTTGACGAGATTCGGACTTAAAGTTCTAAATTTGAAACTTGATGAAGTTTTGGAAAAAAAATTCTTGATTTGTGGTTTGATTAATTATTATTGAGGTTATTTAGGCGATTTGATTGCATGGATAAGTTCGTATTATTTTGTTGAGTTAGTGCATGTGTTTGGTGGGGAGCCCCGAGGACTCAGGAGTGTTTCAGAGGTGTTTCGGAATGGTTTTGGCTTAAGAAGTGTTGCAGATTTTCTATTGTTAATGCCCAGGGATTTTACCCTTCGCGTTCGCATGGTCCCTCTCACGAATGCGTAAGGAAAAGATCCCAAGTGCCATTTTGGCTTCTCCGCAAATGCGGAGGTTGAGACTCGAACGTGAAGCTCATGAGGGAGACCTTTCGCGATAACATCCTTCCACTCGCGAACGCGTAGGGTATAGGGAGACAGGCCACCAGTTTGTTCATCACGAACCCGGCTCTTTGCACGCGAACGTGAGGCTCGAGGTGATTACTCTCTGCGAATGCGAGCCCCATTACGCGAACGCGAAGGTCTGTGGACCTGACTCATCGGGAACACGCTGAGTCTGCCGTGAAAGCAAAGAAGAATTCAAACCGATTATTTTAAGTTCCAAAAACATAGCCCATTACGGAATTTCTCAAATTTTTACGAAACTTCTTCATCTCCAAACCTCCTAGGCGATCCTCGAAGCACTGTTTCACCAGAGTTTCTTGGGTAAGCATTGTTTAACTCGTTTCCTTCATTTTCCATCAACATCTATTGAATTTCTAGGCCTAAAACATGTGATTTAGGGTAGAAAATTAGGGATTTGGGTAGAGTTAGGAATTTTTAATTAATTGTTATTTAGACCTCGTTTTGGGGTCAAATTCTAAAAATAATTATATATTTGGGCTCCAGGGTGTTAGATGATTTGATTTTGGTCTGAACCTTTTATTTTAACCAAGCGGACCCATGGTCAATTCTTGGATTTTTGGAAAGAATGATTGGAAAGCTATAATTAGGTATTGGATTCGAATTGTTAAGCATTATTTGAGGTTATGTAGTCATTTATGTATAGATACAATTGCTTTGGAGCCGAATTCGAAATGAAAGGCGGTTATTAAGGATTGAATTGGCCATGGAAGTTTGAGGTAAGTGTTCGGTCTATCCTTAGCTTGAGGGATTAGGAGTCGAGTCATATTTTCTATATGTTTCTTGTTGAGTGCGACGTATAGGCATGGTGAGGAGTATCTATACGTTTGAGTAAAGCATGTCCGTGCGTCTTAAATTGATAGTTGTTGAATTCTTGAATAATGTTGTGGTTGAAATAATGAGTAAATCGGTAGTATTATGGAAAGGCTTATTTTATTCCCGTGGAAGCTAATTATGAGTTACAAATGATGATAATAGAGATGATTTGAATTTGAATTGCGATTTGTTATAGCTGATTGTCCCTTGTCGGGATAGTGTAATCTATAGTTAATCCTTGTCGGGATTGTTGTTGTGTTCATTGTAAGCTATATATTTGGAATGGGTTGCGCTCCGCCACATTTTTATTAATGAATATATATATATATATATGAATCAGGTTGCACGCCGCAACAGATATTATATTGTATCGGGTTGCACGCCGCAACAGATATTATATTGGATCGGGTTGCACGTCGCAATGGATATTATATTTGATCGGGATGTACGCCGCAACAGAAATTATATTGGATCGAGTTGCACGCCGCAATAGATACATTATATTTATTGGATCGGGTTACACGCTGCAACAGTTATATGTATATATATGGATCGGGTTGCCCGCCGCAACAGTATTATTATTACATTGTTTTAGGTATAGTACTATTCCTTCATAGTTAGTTGCTTTTTGCTAAATTGACTTGTTTCCCAGAAGCATGTACCCCCCTCTCTTTTAACTGCTTATTTCGTGTTTATTTTTCTGCCATATATTATGTAACTGCACAAGTTTATCTGGAGTCTGGTCCTCGCTACCTCGTAGGGGTTAGGCCAGACACTTACCATCACATGGGGTCGGTTGGGGTCGGTTGTGCTGATACTACACTCTGTACTTACGTACATATACCGAAGCATCATACGGTGCTCATAGTTTTTCGGGAGCCAGCCTTCAGTCCACAAGATCCCGAGGGAGTCCTGCAGGCATCCGCAGGCCCGACATCTCTTCTATCTATTTGATGCACTGTTTCCATTTGTACTCGAGACAAATTTTTATTTCCTTGTTTCAGACATTTGTATGTAGCACTCCTAGATAGTCCGTGGATGTTGTGACACTAGTTCTAGGTAGAGGCATATGTGGATTTTTCTTATTACTTTGGGTTATTTTGTTTAAGTCTTCCACTAAATTATGAATTCCGATGTTGTTTAATTATTTATTTCCTTTTGACTAAATTGGTAAAAATAGATTTAAAACAAAAGTATTTATGGATTCTAAATGTGTGGATTGCCTAGCTTCTACGTGTAGGCACCATCACCACTCCCGAGGGTGGGAATTTTGGGTCGTGACAGTGCGAGTTTCGGGTCATCTGATCTGACTGTACATTTCCTCACAATATCTAAGAGAATAGAAAGACATAAGTATAGAATCCCGAAGTAAAAGTTTGAACGACAAGGAATCAAAGAAGTGAAATTTTTTCTAACAGTTCTATAGCCTCCCGAAGACAAGTACATATGTTTCCATACCGATCCACGAGACTCTACTAAATCTGCTTGTGATTCATAGCACCTCTGAAACTAGAGCTCTAATATAAAATTTTCATGACCCACGTTTTCTTCCATAGCACGTCATGACAGTACCTAGTCTCTAAGACGAGGTAAGCCTACCAATTGCAAAAAATAGCAGAAACAACGACTAATAACTCAACACCAACAAATAAAAAGGTAGAAACATACAATTCACGGCTTGATAAAATACCAGGGGAACCCACTATTCCAAAGGGTTTAGATTTTAATAATATCATGCAGAAGACTTTCCCTCCAAGTGCGGCTCTGAAGCCCATTTCGAAGAAATTACGTATGCCACAAATTCTTGAATACAATGGGACCACCAATCCTAATGAGCATGTTACATCTTATACATGCGCAATAAGGGGGAATGAATTAGAAATTGATGAGATTGAATTTGTTCTATTGAAGAAGTTTGGAGAAACTTTATTAAAAGGGGACGATGATATGGTACCACAATTTGCCTCCCAATTCCATCGATTCCTTCGCCATGCTTGCTGATTTGTTCGTAAAGGCACTCACCGGAGCAATAAAGGTCGTGACTAGGGAGTAGGACCTCTTCAAAGTGAGATAAAAAGACAATGAAATTCTAAGGGAATTCTTACCTCAGTTCCAAATGGAACGCATGGATCTACCCCTAGTCAATGATTATTCGACTATCCAAGCCTTCACTCAAGGTTGAACGAGCCAAGTTTGATAGCGTCACAGAAACTAAAGAATAATTTGATTGAAATCCAATTGTGACCTGGTCTAAGTGCATAATCTATACCAGTCAAAAATCAGGGTCGAGGATGATCAGTTAGGAGCCCCTTCCGGTTTTGTCTACCAAAATATATCCGACAGCAGGGTTTAAAAGGACATCGACAGAGATCCTCATTCAAACAGAGATTAGTATCAACCATACATCGTAGATCATAGAAACGATAGAAAAGGATGTAATCCTAATCGAAATGATCAAAGGAATGATCAAACCTCTCAAGAGCTCATGAGTAAGAGTGGCTTCGATAAACATGCCGAGCCTAAAGAAGAATCACGCTTATCGGAATACAACTTCAGCATCGATGTATAGGGTATTGTATCAGCCATTAGACGAATCAAGGATACTAGGTGGCCCAGACCCCTATAGACCGATCCAGCTCAAAGGAACCCTAATCAAATATGCAAATGCCTTGGAACCAGTGGACACGGAACCAAAAACTACAGAAAGTTAAGGGATGAGGTAGCTTATTTATTCAGCAAGGGTAACCTTTGAGAGTTCCTGAGTGACCGAAATAAATTCACTTTAGAGACAGGGATGCAAATAGGAGAAACGAATAGGAGAAAACAAAACAAGTGATTCATATGATCGTTGGTGGGGTGAATATTCCTTAAGGTCCGATATTCAAATGAACCAAGGTGACAAGCACAAGGGAGAAACATACCCAGAACTACTTACCAGAAGATACCTTAGCATTCAATGATGAGAGTGTAGAAGGGATCAAACAACCTCACAATGACGCGTTGGTAATATCTATCCTTATGATTAAAATATATGTTAAATATATGTTTATTGTTCCAGGTAGCTCGGTGAACATTATTCGATCGAGGGTCATTGAGCAACTCGCCCTCCAGGATCAGATCATGCCTGCTGCTCGAGTACTCAATTGCTTCAACTTGGCAAGTGAAACCACTAAAGGGTAGATCATTTTTCCAATAAATGTGGCTGGAACTATCCATGAAATAAAGTTTCATGTAATCGAAGGTGACATGGGATACAACGTAATGCTCGGATGATATTGGGTTTATACTATAAGGGCAGTACCCTAAACACATCATCAAGTCCTTAAGTTCCCAACATAAAAAATAATCAACACGATGTACGGTAAACAACATGCCGCCAAAGATTGGTTGAAATTGATAAAGTATTATCGACATGAGCGCTTTCATTAACAAAGGGATCATAGTAAAAGGGAAAGCAAAAAGTAAAATAACAACTAGAGGCACCAGCATCCACTCGATCGGCGGAGAAGGAAACTTTCGAGGATAAAGATTACATGATACCTTGAACCATCATAATCCTCGAAGACTTTGATGTGACGAAGTTAACGATCCAAGAGCTAGAACAAATCATACTGATCGAACATCTACTCAATCGAAAGGTATACCTGGGTACGGGGTTAACCCCCAAGCTCGGGAAAAACTTTCAATTTCTTTTAGATAACATCGATTGTTTTTCTTCGTCCCACATAGATATGACAGGTATCTCTCTGGAGATCACAATACATCAATTAATCCTAACCCGAAGTTCAAACCAGTAAACAAAAGAAAAGGTTCAAGTCCGAGGTAAAATATGCGTTCATCAAAGACGATATAGCTAAACTTCTCAAAATATGATCCATTTGGGAAGTAAAATATTCCAAATGATTAGCAAACGTAGTTGTAATCCCTAAAAAGGGGCAAAAACTTAGAATGTGCATAGATTATAAATATTTAGACGACGCATGTTCCAAAGACTATTTTCCTCTGTCGAATATCAATCGCATGATCGATTCACGTTCAGCGATGATATCCTTAGTTTTCTTGATGCTTACTCCGCATACAGTAAAATTCATATGAACCCAGAGGATCAAGAAAAGACTTCATTCATCACTTAGTATGGCACATATTGTTATAATGTAATATTGTTTGGGCTAAAAATGCTGACGCTACTTACCAACACCTAGTGAATTGAATGTTCGAAGAACAAATAGGTAAATCAATGGAGGTATATATTGATTACATGCTAGTTAAGTCACTGCGCGCACATGACCATTTAACACATATGCAGGAAGCATTCAACATATTGAGAAAATAAAATATGAAGCTCAATCATAAGAAATGCGCATACAGGGTCGGTTCGGGCAGGTTCCTCGGCTTTATGGTGTCAAATCGGGGGGATCGAGAGATGGAAAAGAGGTTAAACACTAAGCTAAAACGAAAAGAAGAAGAGGAGAATGTAAAAAAAAGTATGAGAGACTCAGAATATCTAATGGGTCAAAGCTTGAACAATTCTCCAAAGAATCCTAAATTTTTTTTTGGCCGAAATAGGCCTTAATCGTGTGTTCTCGACTGAAAACATACGATTAAGGTCGACTTTGCCCTTAAATTCTTCGAAACCTCTCCAATCTTAATTTATTAGTGTTTAGGGCTCGTATCTTTGAATTAAAATTCAAACAATTTTGAGGACATTTGAAGCCAACAGAGTAGGGACTTGGCATAAGGGGGGCTATGGAATTCTTTTGTGTTACTTTGGTGAAGGCTTGGAGGTGGCACCGTCACCGGAAAAATTGTGACGGCGCTAGGGTTTCCACTTTCGATCGGATTTTTGAGGAGCTCTGGCCGAAGTTGAGGGAAAATGATCAAGGATTTTGAAAGAGGGAGTTGGGGGGAGTTCGTGGTGTGATTTTGAGTAGATTTGGCAGCCGGCCACCGCCGTGGTTGATTTCCGGCGGGCGGCAGACAGTGGCATTACGTCTGTATTCTGAGAGCATGAGAGACGGTTGAGGGGGTAGGTTACATTTGAAAATATATATATATATTAAAGTAGGTATT